>JASANE010014591.1:0-68556 GCA_030248225.1 Trileptium ribeirensis
TGTTAGTGTACTTCGTTCAGTTACGTATTGCTCATGGCGGGGCATCAAAAAAGTCTATATATCGATATCTATAAAGGCTGAATAAAAGGATTTATCTAGTCTAGCGAGCATATTTCATGGGGTTTTAATGGTTTAGGCTCAATGAACCCGATTTCTAGAGTATAGCCTGTCTTCAGATGGTTGGTTATGTATTGCGTACAGGTCATCAAGAATTATTGTCTTTATACTGGGCGTCCGCTCGTCTGGGACATCAGGGACCTTTGCGGTTTCAGCAGGGAAATCAGCGAAAAAAAATTGGTTATCAGGGAAAGCTAATCGAAATGATAATCTTTCTTCCAGTTATGAATCAAAGTGTAAACTACATACTACAAAGTGTCAGCTGCCATGTCTAAGTTTACTGCTCGTTCGCCATCAGGAGTTTTGTCGGTAACTCATCCATTAATTTGTATGGCTTTGCGCATACAATAATAAACTACGATTGTAGAATTTTATCGGATGTTCACAAAAGGATGTGATAAATCCTAATACTAAAATAATCACAATCTGAAACATAATACGTTTCCCTATTTTCTTGCGCATGACCACTTTTGGCGTTCTGGGGTCTAGTCTAGTTCTAGTAGTAGGAACGGTTCAGCCGGAAGTTCTAGGAGCCGTAATTCCATTTATTGGTTTTGTCTGTGGCTAACTACAATTTATAAGAGTGGAATAGCTATGTTCTGTGCCCGCGCAATTTGAATACGACAGATTATACTGTGCCAATTAATGTTTATACGCAAGAAAATCTATGTAGAATGTGTTATGTTTCAGATTTTTTAGCATTTATAAATTGAATCATTAAATAGAATATAAATACAAATGGCAAAATCTCATGTTTTATTTATTTAATAACGATTAGTGCGATAGTAATTTACATCGCGAATTTTCGCATTGGGTGTGTGCATTTCCCAAAGATCGACATAAGGCATTCTGCAAACTTTGTCGCTAGCCCATTGAGCCAATTCTGTGCAACAAATAATACGAAACTTGTTAGCACATTTTGTTAAGAGCGATATAATGGCTCCTTCTAATATTGCAGCTAAACCTATGAAGCCGGACTGCACGTGCGGCTCAGCTAAACGCGTTGATATTGGGTTCAGGTAGATTCAGGCGGTGCTTAAATCACGCGCAACAGAAGCAGAAATGCTAGAATTTTATGTATCGTGCCCAAAAATTTTAGGCGCCATGACAAAAAAGCTTATTGAACGTTGTCCGGTACGGTATCGAATTAAGTGGGGTGTGTTTTCTCTTAACCACTACTACTCTGTGTGGGCAATGCACCCGTCGAAAGTGGATTTTCTGTGAATAAAGACATTCTGGTTGAGAATCTGCAAGAGATGTCATTATTTGCTCAGTGCATCGTTTATGACTTTCTAAAAGCTGCCGGCGGTATTTCGGCTCTAAAAATTTCAGCTTAAGGATTTTCTGTGAATAAAGACATTCTCTTTGAGAATCTGCAAAAGATGTCATTAATTGCACAGTGCATCGTCTATGACGGTCTAAAAGCTGCCGGCGGTATTTCGGCTATAAAAATTTCACCATCGATAATCGCACAAGCCAAATCAGCTCATCGCCGATATCGATAGGCTTTAGATGATAAGAAACGGGACCACAATACCGCAAAATTGCGAGCGATTCTACGAAAAATGTAGAAACGGAGCTCAAATAGCTGGAAGAACATAAGAAAAGATCATGAAAGAAAGAGGATGCAATATGCAGTAGTATCGATCAAAAAATTGCGTCGCCAAAAACTAACGGTGTATTAATACCTTAGAAGTTCTGTAATCTTTGTATCATTCAAGGTGTCCGCGGAATATTTAGTGTGGAAAATGTGTGAAATTGAAAAAATATCAAATTTTAAGTTTACTTTTATTGTGTTTTATACCAGAAAAGCTTTTAACTTTTCGTTAAAAATCAGGGAAAAATGCCGGTTTCATCAGAGAAACATTTTGTTATAATTTGCGGACACCCTGTATAGGTTTTCCGGTAGGCAGAATACGATGGTTTGGTTATCTAGAGTGTAGCCCGAGTATCATATGCCTTTTCAGACGTTTTCATTGTTTTTGGGTCAATCAGACCGATTTCCAGACTATAGTCGGTATATATTCAGTAGTTTGGTACATTTTGGATCAAAAATAATCTGTATAGAGGTTTTTCAGTATGCCGATCGCCATGATTTGTCTATGTAGAGTCTAACTTGCATATTTCATGTCTTTTCGTGTGGTTTCAATAAGTTTACGGCCATTGAACCCAATTTCCAGCATATAGTCTGTCTTCAGTTATTTGGTTACGTATTGCGTGCAGGTCATCAAGAATTGTCTTTATAGATTTTTCGGCAGGTTGAATACCATGGTTTGGTTATTTACAGACCAGCACAAATACTTGAAGCGTTATCAGTTGGTTTCGATGGGTTTAGTATTGACGAGTTTTCTGGATTTTCAATAGGTTCAGGGTTCAAGATGTTTTAGGTTGGTATATATACATCAAACACAGGCTGTTACATTTGATTAAACAAAATGATAATTAAGAAATGAAATCACGGTCGCTGTTTCTCCCTCTACATTGATATAACCAAAATTCGCTCGATAAACGATGAAGCAACAATTACATAGACATATTTGACGCATAGGTGACATGTTAAAAAATGTTACACAGCGATAAGAATTGTTGTGACGGGTGCCCACTGCGATAACTCGTGCAATTTCGATAGCAAGGGAAGAATCTAAATTTTACCAGCTAAAATAAAAAAGAATTTGTCAAGTGGGAGTCACGGCGTGTTTGACAGTGGCGTGTTGGTTACCTATGTTGTCGTTTTATGTAAAATGGGACCATGAGACCCGAATTACGCGAAAACGATCATATCTCCATACCCAATGCGAATATAAGGGGTTTCTACGGCCAAGTTTGTATGTTTATGCTCAATATAGCTGTGTACGTTTCGCTAAATAACATAATCTAACACTCAGAATTTGGTAACACTCACCTTGGCGGTAACACCAGCTATTAATATTTTACAAATAAGTAATGGCTAAAAGTGTATATAAATGAAAAATTTGTATATAAATGAATATTTAGAGATGACAAATAAAGTGACTGCTTACCGCAGCCCGTGTATCATTTAGAACGCCGCGGTCAACATAGATATACAATTATAATGGTTCGGAACGCTGGTATGACTGAATATGGTATATTCGCGACTTAACGTTAGGTGCGTTCCCAAAGTTATTCTTTTATCAAAATCACAAACTGAATATCCGAACTATTCGCGCTCGGAATTATGCATCGGTATTAAGAGTACAGCCAATGCGAGTAGTGGGCTGCGTTATGTACAAACAAAGTGTGCTTGACAGTATAGCATTTTTAGGGTTGTCCGCGTTAATAATAGCACATGCTGAATTTAACAACTGTATTCGCGGTCTTTTAGTGTGTAAAAGTACCGGCAAGTAACGTGGTTCAACTGAAAACCGTCAGTAGATTACTGTGCAATTAGTAAAGTTTGTAACCGCTAATAGCGCATTATGATGAAGTATGTTTTATCGCCAATCCTGACAGGTGCACGCAACGGCACCGATTATTGTGATTTCTCCGTGACAAAAGAACAACACAGTTGTACGCAAGTAGAATGGACCGTCATATTATTGCATGCTTATTAGTGATATCCGCGGACCGGTCCGTACTAGTACCGCTTCGGACCGACTTTGAAATTTATCGCTCCCTCCAGGTCTGATCCGTTAGACCAGTCCAGACCGTTGAAATAGCTCTAACCACCTGTGTAAATTCCAAATTTAATTTCAGTACTCAAAATTGCTGTCAGCATAAATTTAGAGACATAAACGATTTTTTTATTTAGTTGAACGTGAGGGTTTCGGGCGAGTGATGTGATTGGAAGCGAACACGGGGAAAATCTCACATATATAAATGAGGAGATTTGGAAATTGGGAGGTACCTATTGTGGACATACCAGTGTTATTCTTTACCATATGTTATTCAAACTAAGCGAGCGGAGTTTCCTCAAATATATAGCTTTTTTAGCGGCAAAAATTTATTGTTTAATCCGTCTGTTGAGATCATAAATCATCACCGGATGGATGGATCTTCACAATTTTTTTATTTGATCACAGATGCAGAGCACTATTTATGCCGTTTCATTAGACGTTAAACCCACCGACCAAGGCTTCCTAATCAAAATGGGTCGAGGGTCACTTTTTTGAAATTTGGCCGTCCGTGTATCTATATTTCGATACCTATATATATATCGAGATAGAGGCTTCGGAGCGAAAAACATACTACTCTCCAGGTACCTCTCATGGATAGTGTTATGTATTTTTTGTCAGAGCTGTCGTTTTCGAGCTATGAGTCAATGTATAAAAATATCCCAAAATAGTGAAAATTTAATTTTACACGGCTAGTTATTTTGCTTGTTGGTATTCAAACCGTTAAATAAGTTAGTTACATCGTTTTAGCAGTATACTGGCTGTGTAATTAACCTTCTTGGACGGTGCGGGAGCAAAATTTGGTAATTTTTGGCACCAGAAATAGTCAAATTTCGTCATTTTTCAATATAACTGTATGCGGGTCAATCGAACGTGCCTGTAGGTTTTCGGGGTTTTTAGATACGATAAAAGCAGATGTTTTTCCGAGTTATCCATCCTATAAGGCAAGTCTTAGGGAAAATCATTTCAAATTATAATTTATGTTAAAATTTGTGATGTATAAATTTTAAATTTTTTGTCTTTTTAGTTATTGAAGGTTCTTCAGAGTTCTTCGGTTTTGATGTATGACTAAAATGACCGTAGCGTTATCATTGAAGTATTGTCTATGTATAATTGTAATCATGGCACTGTAAGCGCGCTTAGGGACCTGAATTTGGAACGACAAATTCGTCAATAAGGGCAGATTAGGCACACTCGCTCCGTTTCCCCTCTGTTCGCGAGTTAGTAGAACTACTAGTATAACTTTATACCATTTCTCCGAAGATCAAGTAAGTCAAAACTGCCAATAAAATTAAATTTCCGTAAATTGGGTATACTGACAGACAAAAATTAGTTTATTAACTAAAATACATCTTTGCTTAGTCGGTCCGGACCGAAAATTTTGCTCAGGTTGCATCAGTAATACGTATACGTACATAGTATGCCTTTTTAGCTAATTCAATTGGGGACCTCTGTCCATCTTACTTTTGTAGATTTCCAATTTCATACAACTCTTTAAAAAATTGTTCCTTATTTTTATGGCTGATAGTTCTAACTGTTCTACGTCTGGTACTGATTCAAAACTTGAAATTAGTGCCAGTCGAACAGGTACCACCAGTATCGACGGAAATGTCTCTGATGGCGGTCCAAGTACCAGGAAGCATGCTGGAATCCGACGCAAAATAAAACTATGTCCTATTAGTAGTGGGTCAACTACTGTGAGTCAAAAGCGCAGGAGGAAGAAACAACAACATTCGACATATGTTGAGCGTGTTGCCGTTTATGATTTGGTGAATGCTGACACTGTGCTATCCGATAAAAGCGTTACTAGTTTGAAAGTAAGCTTCTTAGTACTTTATTTCAGAGATAGCATTGAACTGTAAAATGTGTTAATAATATTCCGTTGCGCAATTTTACACTCCAAATTGAATGACAGTTTTTGGTTTTATCTATATGTGAAAAGCGAAATATTCACTGGTATCTCGCATGCGATGGTGAAACGGAGCGAACTTGGTATACATGTTGGACTCTATATAACCAAAGCAATGTATCTTTAGGTAACAAAACCATCGTATTCAGCGTGCTCGTTAACCTAACAGATACTCGTTGTTAAGTAAAATCAAGCAATAACATCCCGAATTTTGAAAAACCGGTATTTCCGGCAAAGGGTAGACGAAAAATTTTCTTGTCCACGGCGGCCCAAGGAGTGGTTCCTCAGCGTTGTGTTCAGCAAAGTCGTAGATCTCGAGCTAATTCTGTGGCCTCCGTTTTACGATGTGAAGCCTGTGGCGCGATATGGGCTGCGAAACACTGGTACTCGTATGGCCTGATTTATACGAGAAGCCGAAAAAACATTTTCTATCTGGACCCAGGATATTTGGTCGGAGCTAAAGGGCACATCGTCATAACTTCTACCATCGAAGAAAAATTTAAATCCGTCTACCAGGAAATGAACTATGAGTCATATTGACTGGAAAAATTTTCACGATTTTTTTGCAGTGTCCTCAGTGGAAATTCCGATCGCTCCGTTTCAACAAAGCTTGTTAGGCATATACGCGCTGGATACCTATTATTACAACGAAGCGAGCAAAGCCAGCCGAATTATCACTTGAAGCACTAGGAACAAAAGTGTGAGTCTCATTTTTCATTAGGGTTTAATTCGTAACTCAACTTCGGGCGAAGAAACTTTTTGTTCGGTAGCAAAAATTATTGCGACGTACCTTTTAGTTGAACGTTAAGAGCTTTGACCCCTCTTCTAGGTCAAAATGGCTAAAAACCGGTTGTAAAGGTTTGCCAAATCTAGTTATGCGAGCGCTTGTGTTTCTCAAAACGGGTATCACTGTCCCCAGTTAGCTCATCGTGATCTAGAACTTTGCGGAATCACTGCCTGGGCCGTTGTGGGTGCATAAGGTTCGTTGACCATTTGCCTGATGATATTCATATATCGGCATGTTATTGCGTGTTTATGCGGTCAATCTAGCGTCTATTAGGTTGACTGGTTTTGTTATCTAGAGCCCAACCTGATTGGAGTTTCAAGAGTATTACTCCGGATGAACCCGATTTCCAGATTTTAGTCTGTGTTTAGTCATGCATTGCGTGCATGGCATCAAGAATGGCCTGCCTATAGGTTGTTTCGTACGCGTAATACGATGGTTCAGTTATATAGAAGCCAGCACGAATATCTTTTCAATGGGTTTTGCGTCGAAAAATAAATAGGTGGTTTTCATTAATTCCAATCAGAGCAGCGTTATTAGGCTTCAAGGGTTTCAGAGATTTTATGGTGACATATACGTCCTACACAAGCCTGTTACAACTGATTAAACATAGCAACAATGTAGATGAAGCCACGCTTGCGAGATACTTATAGTACTAGTATCTAGTAAACGATGATGAAAAAGAGCAGGCTTACTTTAGTCTATAGTTATTACATTTATTCTTTTCTAACAAGCTTTGTGTTTGAGGTTTATACCATCCAAAGCCGTCTCGAATCCTTGAATCCCTATAATACTGGTACAATAGAATACAATCATAGCACCCATTATGCATGTCGAACAATCTGTAATAGATGATCAGAAGTGCAAAAAAGAATTCATAACTAAATCAAATGAGTGACGATAAAAAATGAAAGACTCGTTAAATCTGGTTTGTCGACCCTCGGACTTAACCTGTTTCAAACCCTAAAAAATATGGTACAATCATGATGGATTCTAGTTGACCATACCATCGTATTCAGCGTAGCGAAAAATATATAGATCATATTTGATACCCTATACCTTAATACATAACCAAACAAATAAAAACACTACATTTTCGAAATCGGCTTTGTCGACTGCAACACTTGGAAAAGAAACAATGATAAAATGGTATAATATAGCCAAGTTGAATTCTAGTTCACAAAGCAATCGTCTCAGCATAGTTTATAACCTAGTAGACACTTATTGTAATTGTAATAATGTAACACGCAATAACATGTCGAAATTTGAAAAACCGGTATTTTCGAAAATGGTTCGACGAACTATACAGCGACTCATGGAGTGACCCCTCAGCAACTGTTGTTCAGATATTTGTAGGTCTCCGTGAGCTGGTTCTTGTCAACTTTCTTTAATACGAAGTCTTTGTGTCGAGATAGGGGCTGCAAAACACTGGTACCCGTATGGTCAGATTTGGCAAAAAAGAAATCTTAAAAACCATTTTTTTTGCAATTTTGACCCGAAAGATGTGGTCCCAGCCGTTTAAGTTCGCCTAACGGGTACATTGTCATAATTGTTTTTGCCATCGCACAAAAAATTATCGAAATCATCCACCACAAGATCAGTTTTGAGTGACAACAAGAAAAAATTTTCGCGATTTTCTCCCTAACACCACTAGTGGAGAATCCACCCTCTTTGCTCGCACCGCTTCAACAATTATGCGAGGTGCCTGAGGCTTAAATAAGTTTCTATTCATTTTAGCAGTTTTTGTGCAACGATGAAGTGTAGCTGTGTAACCAAGCGCTCATTTAATTCAATCCAACTGACCGCCTACCTGCGTCGTGTTAACAATTTAGTTTACCATCAAATTTCTCTTCACATGGTGGTCGAAGTTTTCTACTTTTTCATCTGTTGAGTTTAAAGTAATGATGCAGCATGGATATTAAAATGCTGATAATATCGTGTGCAACATTACTTCCCACAGCGTTGCTGTTTTTATATAACTAACATAATGACGGAACCTTTTGTACATATTCCTACCTAGTGCGAAATTAGAACAAAACCAATCAAAAATTTTGATTGGGTACTCGGCTTTATTTGTGGCTGGGAGATGGGATGGGTCTGGTCCTTCATTTTCTCAGCATTGCACCTAAGAAAGAGATACGCCCCTCTGACACTAACATTTTCCTTGGCCATCTCCAGTTTTCGCTTCTCCCGTTTTAATAATTTTCCCCAATTTTTTTGTCAAATATAGTCATCTCTCGTCACTTTTAGTCATCTATCGTCAATTTTTGCTAAAATTTTCGCTATTTGTGCGAGCTATAGAGTTGACACCAAGTTACGACCTTCCACTCATTATTAGGGGTTAGAAATAACCCGTGGTCTAAGACGTCTAAAAACCCGGTAACTGGTATTTTATTTCAGTTGAGAAACTATACAGCGAACGATGATGAGAATCAAAAATAACTTTTATTGTTATAACAAGGTCATTGTGAAAGAGTCGACCGCGTCAAACTTTGGTATATTGAACTTATCCGCATACTTAATATTTGTTCGTTGAGTGTTTTTGAATACATTGCACGCCATTACGTTTGAATCGTCAAGCGGGTTAAAAGAATAGCTATATAAGTATATACCTAACAAGATTAGTTACGAATTAGATAATATCGAAATCTAGGGAGAGATCCTACTTATGCTGTGCTATCAAGGAAAATATAGGTCGCAAAGTTCCGTCATTTAGGATGGAAATTTTAGGAACATTCGTTTGAGCCTGGAAGGTGTCTTTCAACCCCGTCGGTTATAAAAATAATTGTCAGAAATATACACATCGCATTTTATGGTTCACCACTGTTAGAAACCAATTACAGCCAGTAATTTTCTGAAAATGCCTGCAACAAAGTGAATAATATGTATACTACGTATTAATGATACCAAGAGTTCATTAGGGAAGAGTATAACAGTTCCGTGCACGCACATGTTAGTGCCCGTGTTTGATGATACAGGCGTTTTCGTCCTGTATCATGCCCCGACCCCACCGACCCCTCCCCGAAAAAAAACTGGGGGAGAGGGTCCGAGGTACCCCCTCAGAAACTGGGGAGGTCAGACTGAAAATGCCCGTATCATCAAACACTGGCTAACATGTGAGTGCAGGGACGTGTGATGCTCTTCCATAATGCACTCTTGTTGATACGAATAATTGTAGTAAAATAATTATTGGTATATACAGTTAACAAATAATTATAGGTATATACAGTAACACTGGACGTTATAGTTGTTTCTTTTTGTTGCACAAATTTCTGTTTGATCGTGTTCTTTGCTATTTGCTGTGCATTATGGCAAAGGAGGTAGTGAAATTGACTATTAATTTATTAGAACAATAGAAATATTCTTAACAATGTTATTGTAGAACTGGATATAAAACAAGCGTGTAGTTAATATTGTTACGGTATCGTATAACACATATATAACTCTTCTAGCATCGTTTTGTGGGATTAAGAGTCGAAACATCTTTAAAATTTGTGCTTCCTCTATGCGACATAATGGTACTTTTTCATTTTTATTATGTTTTTATACTTCTACTAACACGCATTTAGGTGAAGTCGAGAAAAGACAAACCTTGCTGTTGTTATGAATCGCCTTTTTTAGGTGATCAAGATCCTATTCTAATATACGATCACATATTCAGGTAATACATAGTGAATGTTTTGGTACTATGTCCACTAAAAAGATAAAATAAACGTACGACGAACTAGTCACAAGATAATTAAGGCTTAAATGATGATTCTCAAAATCTTTTATATATTATGCCTATACTAGAATATAATGTTTTGTCTAGGATAAATGTTTTCCTTTTTATACAAAAAACCAACCTTGCAACGCAGCCATGAACCGCGTTTTTAACACATTGTTCTTTGCTAAAGCTTGTATATGAGAATGTTGAATTTTTTTAAGTAGCACTTTTGCTCAAAGTACTCAAATTGTTTTTATATGATTTTAAAGGGTTTGTCACGATTATATGCGCTGCTTTTGGTTGGTGGAGGGACTTCAACTGATGTAAGGGTAATTTCTATGGGAACAGTTACTGTAATCACAGACCGTCAAAATTGTCATTTTAGGACGTAAAATTGCCAGTTTGAAGATTTATCCAACCTAGTAAGAGTATTTTATTATTTCTAGGTACATTAAAATTTATTTTCAACAATTAATTAGCTGTGAACGTAATGGATTTAGACTATTAATACTTTTATAACATAACACGAAGTGCGGACAAAGCTATGTCCTTGTACTTGGAAAAATTAGGGTGACTGGAATCAAAAATGTCCATAAGTAGCAAGAAAAAGAAACCTGATTATATGTTTGATGGCTGAAATGATCGTAGACAAGCCAGTACGTGAAACCGTTTTTGCACCCTCTGTTGATATACGTAGTCAACATTGTTTATTAGCAGCAATCTACTACTCATGTTTAAGTCACCCCAAGATTACACTAAGTTAGAACACTGAGGTTTCCCTTTTGTTACGTGGTTAGATTTTTTTCAAATAAGACAACTAGTATAGCTTAGTTTTATCTTCAAGATATTGAATTCCGAGTCTTGCATATGTAATTTAAAGACATGTAACACAGCTATGTTGAGCACTAAATTGCAAAATGGCCCGCCGAATATCAGCCATGTTGTTTGAATAGTAAGTTGAGATGATATACCAGGTTAAATTGTGTAGCTTGTTATTGTGAAAGCACATAGAGGACAAATTGCCTACAAAATTAGACTAAAAACAAGCATATACAGCTCGAGCGATTATGAAAATATTACCATTTTCGTGAATTTTGGGCCCCATGGCCCATTGAAAATCTTTTTGACCCAACCCTGCAGCATAAACAAAGAAAATAGTATCACACATTTGCATCTACATAGTGGATTTACAAAATGAGATTAGATTTGATGAGCCCATCAGAATAAAATTGGCTAGTCTGGCTGAACTGTGCAAATCAAAAGTTACCTGGAGGCATGAACTGGAGCAGAGCCTAGGGAAATCCATACACCTGGGGCCCCTTGCCTTATTATGTAGGTTTTTGCTTCTCCGTTTCTTTGGTCTTTGCGAGCCCTAGTGTAATAACATTGATTTAAAATCAACGCCTTGTTCATGTAACTGCAATTCATATTGTAGACACGCTAAACAAAAATGTATGCTAAGCTTTCATAGTTCTGTAAAGTAGCTGTTCAGCTCAACACATGCCGAACATGTGTCTTTATGCAATTACAGTTAGCGGACACGTAGAGACATCAAAAGCAACGAAATTATAACTAGGGTCCCGGAGTTCGTAAAAAAATGCAGGAAACCAAAAATACCAGAAGGCGATTCTCCCTGTTCATCTGGCGGATTATAAAGTACGATAAAGTAAAATAAAAGTGTCGCTTAATGGCTGACAACTTAATGGTGAAATTTTGCTTCGAGGAAAGAAATTTGATGTAATTTCACCAAAATATTTTGTGACAAATTGAAATATATTTACCCCAAAAGAGAAAAAATTTTAGCCCCGCAGAAATGTACCAAAGGGGACATGCAGGGGCATGAACTGGGCGAAGCCAAAATTTACTTGAGGGACACGAACTGTGGGAATTCCGGAGGTGAAGATCATATCCCTCTATTTGGATAACCCGGCATTTGGAAAATGACAACTGTTTCAATGGTGTTTAAGGAGCTTTAACTGAATAACTGCTTCCTCCTCTGGATTTCACGGCATTGGCTACAAGTCTTATATGTGATTTACTTCCATAATAAAAAACAAAGACGATAATGGCAGTGATTTCCTTTCCATGTTCCTAGATGATAACGTTTTATACGTAATATGTCTAGTGGTATATAATTATTGAGTTCTATTAATAAAACGCGAACGTCTTTCATTCCGATATTAGCCAAATCTCGAACGCTTTGTTGTGTGCTGAACCGTAGTTGCAAATTGCTGTTCCTATGATAACGTTTTATATGTAATATGCCAAGTGGTATATAATTATTGAGTTCTATTAAAACGCGAACATCCTTTCAATACCGATATTAGCCAAATCTCGAACACTTTATTGTGTTCTGAACCGTAGTTGCAAATTTTGCGCAGGATTCTTTCTCATGCAGACTGTGTGTCATAAAATCATATAATCAGCCGTGTACCGGCTCATAGACGTGATTTAATATTTTATTTAAGTGGCCCATAGAGCCTGAAAGGTAGGCCCAAAACGGATTCGGGCCTGCTATGTGAAATTTTAGAAGGAGCCATGCCACCAATTTTCAAAAAGCTTAAAGCTCGGTTATAAATATAAGAAGATACAACTGAAGATTACAATACATTACAATCAAACATGCGCGTCGCATTGGTAACTAAGATATTGCGTACGCCTGAGTACACATTTGCTGATTGCTGAAGATGTGTTCATGTATTGTTCCCTGTGAAGACTCTTTAATTTACTAGCAACTCAGCTCCGAACTTGCCTGTAGGTGGTACACCCAGCTCGAACTTAGCTATCCAGGTTCGACCTAGCGTAGCATAAAGATTCCTCGACGCACGCTAATATGTACTGTGCATTATGAAAGGTTTCATCAAATTTTGTACATCTGTTAAATAATTCTTAGCTCCTCTCACTAGAACTGCTCTCCAAGAATTGGAGAGTGGCCTGGCAGACGTAGATCACATTTTGAGATGGGCTTAAAAATTAGCCCCGTTTTTACCTTTAGTGCATGCTGTAATACACAATATAATAGGTGTCCAAAGTTCATCAGCTCAAGGGAAGGGATAGATAGTTTCGGCGGGGTGGTGGTAAATGTTTGAAATTTTTAACACTAAAACATCCGAATTATGCTAAATTTTTAACAATTCTTAGCGAATCCTCAGGGGTAACCCCAGCTCGCCTTATGGACAGTTATAGCGTTTCATTAATTAAACATTTTCTCCGGAAAAGAGCTCATTTATAACTGCGTTAGGGGAGCATTTGCTGATATGGCTGATGTCGATAGTATTCGAGTCAAAACCAGGCTACTACACCACGTTTTTTCAGGGTAGATTACCGAACATCTCCAACATTTCACGTGTTCGCTGAGCAATCGCAAATCGCAATCAACAAAGATAGTGATGTCACGGTGCAGCAAAAGATGGTTGCAAGCCTGACTAATGTCCTAGCCAGAGGCCTCGGTTCCCGCATTGAATGCATCGATGTGCTTGATAAAGCAGTAAGTATACAGTTTAATTAATATTTTGTTTCATAGTGGGTGTTACAAAAAATTGACCGTGCCAATGCTATCATTTCTGATTTGCTTTTGTATTTACATACATGTATTGAGGCTATACATAACAGCTGTGTAAATACATTAAATATCTCCTGGTTGGAGTTGTCTAGAATTCTTGGTGAAGCGGAGCTTCCCTAAGGGTGCGACTGGAAGCCGTGAAAATCTTTTTTACGTAGTCACGTCCGTATTGGCATTGCGAAACACTGATGTATATATCGTGTATATCCGTACCGTATGTAAAATCGTTTCCTAATATACTACAGAATAAAAAACCACTCAAAAATCAATGATCTTTCGCAATATATTATCAATTTAGCAAACTTGAACTTTGTTATTGACCATGTAAAGGTTTTGAGCTATTGCTAGCATATTATATTATTTTTAAATGTTTCAACTGGAAGCAAAATTCGAATGTTATATTGAAGATCCTCATATGTTTCAATTAAATAATGTTTATCAAAACGTAGTGGAGATTGTGTGTTGCATGGGTGAAATCTTTTAAATTCCGTCTGTGTGTGTTTGTGTGATCGGCCATACGAACCTGGCATAGTCGATTTATCGTGTACATCCCCGAGCGTTTTTTGATTTGGGGTATGGTTCCGGGGTCAGGGGTCAAAATGTTGGTTTTGGCACTATTTTACCCCATTTTAGTACTCTTCTAGGAAGCAAGGTTAATTTTATCTTAATTATCGATTTTCTTTCTGGATGGTTTTATTCATAGTAAAATGATAAATGCCGATGCCTCCTTGAATTTATCATTTGGATAAATGGATTTATGGGGTTTGAGGTACGGGGGTATGGCGCCCCAATGGTTCTTCGACCCAAAATTTGAAAATTTGTTCTGACGTCTTGGGCGGCTGAAAAGTTTCACACGGAGGTTTTCGGGCATGGGAAACTCATTGCCGGCATTGGTTTTACTCTGTGACCCATGCTTAAATGGGTACAAGTGTAAGGCGCCCCTTTGGTTCGGGGTCAGAAATCAAAATGAGGGTTTTTACACCATTTTAGTACTCTTCACGGAAGCAAGGTTATTTTTATCCTAACTTTCGAAATTTTTCTCTGGTTGGTTTTATTTCATAGTAAAATGATAAATCTCGATGCCTCTTTTTTATTTTTCGATTAAGGCTCCGGTTCTGGAGTTATGGGGTTTGAGGTACCCTCGTGGTTCCTCGACCCAAAATTTGAAAATTTGTTCTGACGCCTTGGGCGGCTGATAAGTTGCACCTGGGGGTTTTGGGGCATGGGAAACTCATTGGCCTTGTTAGTTTTGTTATAACTTGTGCTGGTATTGTGTAATGTCCACATATAGCATATCGACGAATACTATCGAGAGCTGATTTGATGTGCACGTAAAAGGTGTAGGCGTAGGTGTACCTGCAATCTCGATAGAGTTATATGCGCTGTGCTGGAGACGGAAATGTCGAGGTTACGTTGGATGGCGCTTTGCTGGAACAGGTGTACAGCTTCACATACTTAGGTTGGGAAATAGATGCTATGGGACTGGTGGTGGTGGATGTGTCAGTCCGCATAGCAAAGGCAAATACTGCAGTGCGTTCGCTAAATAATCTGTGGAACAAGCGAACAGTGACCATGAAGACAAAGAGCCTGGTATATATGGCAAATGTTAGTATATTCCTGCTAAGTATGGCCAGTTCTGAAAGAAACCGAACGACGACATGGAGTTTTTGAACACTGATACATGTGAAGAATCCTTGGTATATCCTATCTGGACAGAATAACGAATTCAGAAGTTCGTGCACGCTTTGGCATGTCAGATACTGTTAGTCAATACATGAAGAAAACAAGACTCATATGGTTTGTTCATGTGGCTAGAATGCCGCCAAATAGAATACATCATCGTGTTCTATTCTGTCAAGTTAACGGTTGGAAACGACCTACGGGCTGTGTAAAGAAAACATGGACTCGACGCCTTTTCAACGATGTATATGTGAATCACGAGAACGGTGAAGTCAAAGATTCGATACAACGCACGGCAATGGAAGCAGGGTTGGCTGTCCAACGTTAAATCAATAGCTCAGCGGCGTGATGAATTCCGGCGTTTTTAGATCGTATTATTTGACGATGGTTTGTGGCAAATTGAAGTCAAAATAGGCAGGCAGGCTTCAATTAAATAGGTCTGCTGCTGCATTAAAGTTTCTTAAGTCACGGTGCCCTTTGATCGAAATAAGAGCTTTATTTTGCGGAATCAAATGTAAAATACAATTTAGCATTTAAAACCACGCCATCGCTCCAACACAAAAGATAAGTTTGAGTCAATATAAAAATTAAAGTTACGGGAGAAAGCAATGCACCTTAATTTGGCTTAGCACGAATAAAATTTCACCAAGTTATACGAAAAAAACTTTAAAATGAACCCGAAAAAATCTTTAAACTCATCTGAAAATTATACAATATGAAATCTTGTTAATACAACCAAACAAATCAATAAATCCCAGAAAACTTAAAAACAGTGGACGCCCCTACCCATTTGATATAAAACGTTTTTATATTGAAAATTCTTTTTACTGTCCTGCCATTTTTAAATGTAATCTAAGTTACGGATCAAAGAAATTAGCATGCACAGTAATTTTCAAATATTCAGATCATCAGTTACAGTTTAACAGGTGTATTCACTGATCCTGTGAACAAACCTGTGGCCTTATCAGATAAGCTTACATCCGACCCAATTTAACGTCAAAATTTTTAAAATTAGTTCAGTTACATAAACATTAAAATTGATTTATACTGAATACTTACTATGTAATATTCATACCTGGAATCCTTGATAATATAAAATTTCATTTATGTTCAGATTGAAGTAGGCACACTTGGAACCTGTATTCCCGGGCGCCGTGATGTAGCGAAGTCATCTATATCTGAGGGCTATCACCTGACCCGGTTAGGTTAAAAACCTGTATGATGTAATGATCGCGCCTGTTTTAAAATTTACAGCAATAATTCCGGCATTCTCATTTGCCAAATATAGTAGATGTTCGAACACTCATTGATTAGAAACCGCAACATATAGTAGAACTAGTATTGTGAAGGGTAACTGACGTACCCCGTCGAGCAGCTATTAAATGTACTTTATAGAATGCCATAAAGGAATCTAAGAACTTTAATTAACATTGGCTGTTAGAAAATCTGGATTGCCACGTGGTCGCGGACTTGCTGTAAACATTAAAACTCACGCATATATTATTATATCAACCGTTGTATAGAATTCATATGTAGACAAAACGGATATTGAACCAGGAGTAATGCGGTTTTTACCGCTAAATGATATACAACTGATGTGTTTATGTTTATATAGGAATATGTGTTAAAGCATTTTAGCGCCAATGAATTATAACAGAGACATGTTAGATTTTAAAAAATATAGAAAATATAAAACATCGGCTCTTCAACTATAAAAAGCCAAATTTAATGTTATGTGTAGGAAATTTTGCCAACAAATTTTAATGCTAAAAAGTTATAACCGAGAAATGTCCGAATTTAAAAAAAATATAAATAAAACGACAAACACCAAATGTGCAAGAAGCAACTGTTATCCAAAGGATATAGGGTAGAACGTACGACACATACAGCGAGGTGTAACCCAATCTCCGAATAAATTGGAATATATAAGAGCAAAGTCAAACACGATGCCAGTGGTTACTGATCAAGTTAGTGACTGAACGTAAAGGGCTCCACCGTAAGTTGAAGGCATACATTAAGTTTAAATCATGAGTTCAAATAGTAAGTATAAGGAAAATGTCAAAATTATAGGTTGAGATGTTCTTAAATATGGCTTGTTCCGTTTCTGTGGACGAAGTTAAGCATTTATAACCTAATTAGCAGTTGACATATAATATATATTAAAATGGAGTTATTGTTAGAAATTTACAGCAATGCGATTTGTATTGCATGTTTTTTAGATAACAAAACTTAAAAATCGTTTAAAAATAACGTCTGGTTTAAAATAATGTGAGGATGTTTATTAACCGTGAAATCATTAAGTGATAAAAGAGCCTATTAAGTATACCTATAGGATTATTTAAGCCTTCAAACACGTCATTACGTTACTTTCATAGCAGATTGGGTTGGGTATTAACATTGCGCGACGTTACCGGAGGAGAACTTGCTAAATTTTGGCTCTAAAAATAATCAAATTATGCCACGTTTTTAATATATAGTTCATTAAAATGTGTCTATAGGTTCTCATTGTTGTAAATGCGATTAAAGCAGTTGTATTTGCGTGGTATGCATCAAGTATGGCAAATATTGGGATGATACAACGTAGAAATTGCTTTTCAAATCATGGTTTTTTAATTTATGATTTAAATTTTTCTTGTTTCGTCATTAGAAGAAGAAATAGAATTTTTATTTTTGATATATGACTAAAATGATCGTAGCATTGCCACTGAAGTATTACCGGTGTTTAATTGTCATCGTGCGACTTTAAATGGGCTTAGGGACCTAAACTTGGAGCGACGAGATGGTGGCCAAGCGCAGAGGTAGCCATACTCGCTTCGTTGTCAATAGCAAGTGATACGATGTGCCCATTTCTTGAACATGAACCGCTCTTACTTCATCATCTGGGCGAAAACGGCAGAAAATTAATATTTAAGATTTCTTTACTAAATATGACCATCGCAGACCATATCTCGCGCCACAGGCTCCATTCAGCAGACCACCATCCGGAATGTGCTTATCGATATTTATTACTTTTTAGTGGGACCACTCCATGGCCCGCTGTAAGCACGAATTTGGTTTGTCGACTCATTGCCAGAAATATCGATTTTTCACATTTTAGTATGTTGTGTGTTTTTTGCTTTTGTAGGAGTGTCTATTAAGTTATCAAGTACGTTGAAGGCCATGGTTTGTTATATAGTGTCCAGCTTGACTATATTATGTAGTCTTCATTTTCTTTGGTTATGTATTACGCTCAGACTGCATTAAGAATAGTCCATATAGGTTTTCGGTACGCTGAAAACGGTGGATTGATTATCTAGCGTGAAATGCTAATACTTAATGTCTTTTGGGAGTTATGCAATGGGTTTAGGGTCGACGAACCCGATTTCCATGATATAGTTTATCTTGTTTGGTTATGTATGGCGGTTAGGGGGAGTCAGGAATGATCTATATAGGTTTTTGACAAGAAGCAACCGGAGCTTCCACTGAGGGTGATAGGAGGAAAATCGTGGAAATTTCTTTTTGTCTGTTGCTATCATTCATAACTCATCCTCGCATGGACGGATTTGGACAAAATTTTTTGTTCAATAGCAAAAGGTATGAAGATGTGCTCTTTAGTAAACGCGAACAGCGTCAACACTATCTTCCGTGTCAAAATGGCAGATAAACAGGTTTTTAAGGGCTTTGCCAAATCTGGTCATATGGGTTGCAGTGTTTCACAGCCCATATCTAGCGATACAGGTTTCTCATCGAAAATGGACTATACAGAATTAGCTCATCGAGATCTACAGCTTTGCTGTGGGACCACTTCCGGAGCCGTTGTGAGCCCGAATATTGTTTGTTGACTTTTTGCCAGCAATAGCGATTTTTCAAATTTCACAGTGTTCTTGTTTGCTTTTATCTTACAGCTATTGTCTCATAGGTTATCAAGCAAGCTGAATTCAATGGTTTTGTTATCTAAAGTACGTCTTGATTATTTATACTTTTTCATGGGTTTTAAGGAGGTTACAGCCCACAAACCCGATTTCCAAAATGTAGGGTTGAGTTGATGACTTCAAGAATATAGTGTGTCCTCATTTGTTTGGTTACGTAATTGTGTACAGATAGAGTTGCAACTTTTCAAAATTAATACCCGGACCTTGCAAAATCAAATAACCAGACTCGGACCCGGAATTTTTGAAAACGAATACCTGGACCCGGAATTTTAAATACCTACACGAATGGGCCAAAGGAAATGTTGCAAATCCGGCCGGTTCCAACATGATTTCTAACGGTCTCGTCGTGCCCAGAAATTTCTGTTCGTTCTCACCTCAGTCAATGACCGAATGATTAGTACAAGGTTCGATAAGCTTAGGTTAGTTTTAGGAATTTTTTGTCGGGCTCATTTCACACTGGCTTCTCCATGGTGGGTTAGTGGGGCTGCCCCCCGTAGTTCGTCTGTCCCGGTTTGTGGGAATCTGCTGTCGGTTCATGCCAACCCCATAATGTTGGTCGCCCCAGTTGACGAATCGGGGGCCTCCAATAGTTGGCTGCCCCCGGTTCAGGTAATGACTACTAAACAAGCAAGCGAGGAGAATGGTGATTTAATCGCAAAAGTGGTGCTACAATTAAATATTTATTGACATGTGTTGCAAGTATAGTCTCGAATTTACTGTTGGTGCCGAAACACCTCATAATTTGAGCAAAAATCAACACAAATATGGAGAATTAATATATAGAAATATCCTATGAACCGTAGACCTCCTTTTATATTTGTCGACCTCCATAGGTGATTCAGCGGACTCTCATAGTTTGGCTCCCCCGGTTCATGAACCGGGGGGCCACCTCGTTCGTCTCCCATAAATTTTGACCCGGTGGAACAGGCGGTAATATATTATGCGTTTCTGCCTTATATCTACAGTATCCTCTATATTGAGCTTGCCTGCACCCAATTACAAATGAGGTCGGACCGGGCTGGACGAAATTTTGCAGCTCCGGGTTCGGCCGAAGTTTTGAAGCTCCGGGCCGTGCCGGTCTGAAAAATTTCAACCCACTCTCATCTCTAGTAGCATGTGGTAAATCTTTACTATCGTCGTAATCGAAATATAAAATTAATACCGATTCGCTTAATGATTATGCATAAAGACGTATAAACATAAAGTGGTGGGTTCGAATACTGTAGACGTGGACAGAATTAACTGTCCAAAGATACGCGTAAATGCGTTTCAAGGCTTTTGCGTGCATTTAAACGCGATTCGCGTTTCCAATGCGTGTGTCTTTAATCACATTCGCGTGTTTGTGCAATTGAAAAAATTTGCATTCGTGACCGTTTAAACACCTTTGGCGTTTGTATGGGTATGTTTAGACACATCTACATGTTTGTGCGATTAGTCGAATTTGCATTCGTGGGCGTTTGTTTGCATACACGTATACGGCTAATTCTGTCCGTGGCTGCACCTCAGTCAGTATTTTATGGTATATCATATACCAAAAAACACAACTTGCTCAATTTTATGGTTGGCAACGTATTCTATATGTTTTCGTGTTCAAACAATACATTTCTGTCATTTGGGCGCCTGCTGTGCAGTGCAATTGTGGGTTTTCGAAGAGAGCCCACAAACCCCTGTTGCAGACAACAGAGTTTGTGCGTTATTTGAAAACAGAACCCGGAATATATATAATTTTTCCCCGAGATCTGTGAAAAACTGGTTTTGGCTAAGGTTTGACGCATTGTTCGATATTCATTCGATCGTTCTCGCAAGTGGATTAGTTCGGTATCAAATTTGACCCGATAATTTTACAAAAATTTGACGATCCTGTGGACCTCCTAAACAGAATTGTTCATAGTCTTTCCGCCTTTTTATTTTTCCCCAGCGCGACTTGGGTTCACCTTTAGATATGTCTACCGGCCTCAGAACCGGATTTGCAAAGCAGGTTTCTTCGTGTCTGCGGAAAATCTATTGCGAAACCACAAATTTCCGCTTCGCGATTCCACGGATATTTTGACGGTTTTTTAACCCTTTGTCTATCTAAATTATTCATTTGGTTATGCTTTCCCCCATTGTCGGTTTTTGGGAAAAATCGTTTCCAATTTCTACTGCTTTATTAAAAAGCCCTTGTAGATGTCCATGGTGTAGGAGAGAGTTTCGCGATCATATTAAAATGTTTATCTTGATTTGATAGTTATATTGGTTTATTTAGTTATAGATGGCACAACTTTATTAAAAAGTAGAAATGTGGGCGGGTTCATTTTTTAAACCCATTTGCCATTTTTGACGTTTTCCCGATCTAGCCCATTAATTGTAAATATTATTAAAAATAATATAGCCTATGTGACCGAGCGCCTTGCGACAATTTTTTTAAATTACTTATGTTCGGTGTATCAATCGCTAGAAATTGTGGAGATTGGTTTGTGATAATTTTTGGCAGATTTCTGGCAATTTATACCTTTTTTCTCATTTTTGATAGCATAATTTTTTGGGAGGACATAATTAAAAAATCAGATAAAATACGCTTTTTCGCCATGCTTTAATGAGTTTGTATATTACGGCGATACCTTTTGGACTGGTGACGCTTTTTGACTTTTGTGCGTACACTGTGCCACGGATTGTAGAAAAACTGAATTTCAGGCTATTTTACAGTATTTCCCGTTGTATGAAGAGCCATTTTTGTGTTATGGGGTTAAATTCATATATCCTATCTCGCGTAAAATTATCTAGTTAAGTAAAAATGATTGTTTTTGCTAAGACTTTGGTTTACGATATAGTCATCATGTCAGATTTGTTAATATCGTTTGGACAAATTTACGCTAAACTGATCAAGCTTGAGGATGTTATTTTTTTGTTAAACACAATACTCCAAAAATCTGATTCAATACGTTTTGTAGTGTTTCAATGAGTATATCTTAAAATTTCAGGGAGATATCTGCTGAGCCGACAGAGTTCTCTTATTTCTCTGCAGTATATTATACCATAATTTTCGAAAAAATGGATTTCGGGCTGTTTTGCAGTGTTTGGTGCTAAAGGACCATATTTATGTATGCTATATCACGGAAAGTGATGCAGATAACTGAAAAATGGTTGCTGTTGGTTGAAACAGTGACCTTGGCTGCCGATATAGTAATTATAGATAATCAAAATTGTCATTTTGGGCCCCAAAATGTCAGAACCGTTTATGAGACCATATTTATGTATCCTATGTCACATGGTTGCTGTGAGTGGCGACAGTGACTTTGGCTGCCGAGTTTGTAACCACACGTCATCGAAATTACTATTTGGTGCCCAGAGTGTATTAGTTTGATCCATTTTGGTGCCACGAGACTTTATTAATCCCTTTACCACTGTTACCCTAATTTACTCCATGGTCATTTTAGTGATTGAATGCATGTACAAAAGTACTTATTTACTCATTTGAAAATTCTAATCAGCAAAAATGAAACAACGGTGGTTCGATATTTCTAGCCCTGTCCAAGAGTGACTTTGTTATACGACAGGTACACAACAGGGGTACGTCCAATAGGCTAGTCCATGGTCGTTTTAACGAGAGCATTATTTTTAAAAGCATATTTTCAAAATATGTAAAGTATAAAAATTAACTCAAAGCATTTTTCAATCTCCTGACTGTCGTAATAAATTCAGGTTTGCCAATACTATAATAATAATAAAACAATAAAAATAGCATTTTTCTAATAGTATAAGAATCGTTTTTCCGAAAGCCCACAAGGGTTTCTTTTTCATTACCCGCTAAGGGCATTAATTTTTCTCTTTAGTAATCGTTGACGTGTCTGAACACGCTAATTTTGTAAAGGTTAACTACTTTCAAAGCACCGAATAGATTGTTAGGGAAATGTAGCTTGCAGCCAAACGTTCATTTCTGCTGTGTTGTATCTTTACCCTTTAGTGCACGCTACGCGCCAAGTCGCAGAAGTGCAAGTCGCGGAACTGCTGTCGTGATACAACTGTGGCGTTCGGTCTGCAACTCAACATAGAAAATTACCTTGACGTTTTGGACAAAGGACCGTTGGCTAACACTTCTGAGGTATTGTTATAATTTCGAGGCTACTTGTTAAGCAATTTTCCACATAGATCAATAATTAATGTAATATGCGACGTTGCTCAAAACTTTACGTGGCAATAACTTCAGTTTGGAAAAACAATCATGCATATAATATATCATTGTTTGAGGTGGAAATTCTGGTGGTGGTGCTTCACATCAGCTGCGGAGGAGGCTTTCGTTTTAATGTGGGCGGCAGTTATATTGTGCAAGAAATTTATTTTATCTCACAAAAAATATTATACGCTATTCGTGTGTCAACTTCACTTAACAGTTTAATTTCTAAAGGATCAATAAATACTGTATGAATTTATCATTGCTTCTTACTGAATGTAATCAATACCAGGAATAATTGTGTTCATATGCGAATGGGATTCTGGTCAGAGTATTATTTTATATCGCGGTATTGCACGTTCTGGACATTATATTGTAGTTTATAACCGAACCAGAAAAAAATCCGCCGAATGAATTAGGCGCCAGTGTTTAGAATTTGAAAGCGGAGCCAATTTTTATAGATGAAGCAAACTATCTTGAAATGTCGGTCAACTGTACAGAAAATCTATTTTGTTTGTCTAGGTCATATATAACTCATCTCTCCGCCGGGCTTCTTGCAGTAAGGTTCCGGGTTTTAATATATACATATAATATAATTGTATACTGGCTCTCCAATTTTAGATTCTGTTATTTTTCCGTGCACCAACGCATGCACCCTGGCAAAACGTTTTTGCTTCTGCGATTCAGTCGCCCCTGGCAATTTTTTTTGTTTCTTTGTAACAACACCAATAAATTTCCAAGAATTCTCTTCCAATACAGGCTAAGAACTAGCGTTCACTCCGATAATGGATGTTAATGTTTAGCAGTTGGTTGTTAATATTGCTACTGCTCAAGCACAACAAAAATCACAATGTTAAAAATAAAAGCACTGATTACTGCAGTCGTGTCGCAAATAATATATTTGTCGCACCTGGACACAATATTCTAGGCGACAAAATTCAGAGAATTTTGGGGCGAGTTGGCTGAATTACGAAAGTTTGCTGACGGAACTATTTGTGAAGCAGTTTATTGGTCAGGCGCAGATACCGAAGCACAACGGCGTACGATCGTAAAGAGTGTTATACATGCAGTATTAAAAAGGTTTATACATTTCATTCAAGATTAAAATATTTAATTTACTTAACATAAATGTCATATTGGATGCAAGGGTTTTCAAAATCGCAGAGCATTGCTGTAGCGATGATAATGATATTTACATCCAGTGATTATTAATTTGCGGTGTGTCTCAGAAGTCAAAAATACTAATGACATTCGAAATTTCTTGAAAGTTAATGATTGGTTAACTGGTAGTAAAAACGACGGTATGTTGATTTATTCTGCGGAATATAACTTCTATATAAATTGCAACATTGATAGTGAAATACGTGGTTGTGGCGTATCTCGTTAAGTTAGATTTTCTTCATAACGTAGCAGTTTTATATTTTAAGTTTATTATGATAGACATATCAATGCATGGCTGAAAATGATTAACAGTTTTTACGTTTATGATGTGCAAGAACTCTCGCTGTTCCCGTTATTTTAATTTTGATTTTTATATGCTCAGTCACTGTGACGCCTGAAACGTGCTTTGAAACTAATATGGCCTACTATTATGGAACATGTTATCAACGTTTTAGAATTATTTTTAATTGTTGATCCTTAGACAAACTAAACAACACAAATATTTGTTCGCTCTTTCTAGGCATTTTATGCTGTCACCGGACTCTGTAGTATTTCTGTGCAATCCGTTTGACGCCATACTTAAAACTCCTGTATCGTCTAAACGACTGCATACTGCCACAAGCAGCACTACATCATCAGATACGACTTGTGAAGAGCAGCTGACAATGCTTAGAATAGCATTTGACAAGCTTAGTAAAATATTGCGAACTGGATTGGAAAGCAGTTTTCCACTTGCTGTCACTTCTGTCCAGTCTCCCAGTTCATTACTGAGAAAAACTGAGGTAACCTATAACTTTGGAGACTGATTTTTAAAAGCCTTAGTAGTCTGAAACCAATGCAACAATGATGATTTTCTTTATGGCCTCGTTGCAATTATTCATCGTAACATATACTCATTTGAAATGGCACATTATGGTTTTTCCTGATTAAATAGAAGATCATCTGGTTTCTCCAAATCGGAGGAGGGACGGGGCGGAGCTTTTCGGTGCACCGCAAATCTTATGACTGGTCTTGATGGGACGCGGTGGCTTGAATCCACTCCACCACACTTTATTCCTCGCCTTTCATATAGCCTAAATTCGTAACCATTTACGTGTGCTTTTATTTCAATGGTAGTCTCAGTGAAGTAGTTAGCCTATGCTGTAGGTGCGGAGAGCTAATGGTCAGAGTAACCAGTAGTAATCCCCTGTCTTAAAATTCACATTACTGGTGTTGTTCGTTATCAGTTATATCTCCAACCTTAAATGTCCCTTAAAGGATTCAAAAGAATTGTGCCAGATATTGCTTCACTGCTTCGTTGGTGTGCATCAATTGACATTAATGCCATTTTAATTAGTGAGCTGTGGTTTATGGAACGTTCATGCGTCTGTATTGACGATATGACGAGCAACGAGTCTGCGGGATGTGTTATCATGTTAATGTTCTCAGCGATGTGATGGCAAATTCAGCATTGCGAGTCTTTTGTCTCAGTGTTCCGCCAAACGTGGAGTGGTAAATTTACTGTGGTGTGCGGCAAATTCTTATCTTGCTACCTTCAGTATTTTGTGTTCCGACTGTCTAAGATAAATATAAGGATAAATCGCTCCATGAAGGAGGTGCCTCAAGACAGTGCGCTCATGGTTTCCTCATTATCTGGCAAACGATCCCAGTCTAGAGGTGACCGCGCCTGGAAATTTTGTGTGCGTATGAATCATTTCACGAAACTGTCATTTTGGTCGGGAGGGGGCTACATCGTCATTTTTTGGCCCATACCAACAGTCTTTTAGAAGGAAATTTGATTTCGCCGTGAGGTATAGTAATAGGATTCCGAAGGTCACAATGAGGTATGGTGGACCTCTGTGCCCCTAACATAGCAGGAGGCAGAGGCCCGCAAACCGGATTGGCTAAATGAAGCCAAAAACACATGTCCCACTATAAACGTTCGCCGTATCGCTAGCACCTGATACGGGTTTATAATTTCCCTGTGATCCTTTGGTATTTACTAATTTTTCCGCAAAAACTTAGTAGTGAGCATCGACACTGAAGCTGACGTCAAGCTTCTAAAATTCATCTTCAGTGCTACCCAGGACTCGTCGCTTCTCTGCAGAAACAGCTTGTACAGGAGCGGGGATCCCGAATTACGATTGCCAGTAATATTTATGAGCTATGGTTGATACATGTTAGTGTTAATATCGTTTCCAGTGTTTGATGCTAAATATAGCGTTGCTAGTCTTATTGCACTAGAGGCATTCCAGACAGGACTGATTGGCTGCATGTTTATGTGGTGTTTTGCCTATCAATGCTATGCAAATGTGTCTTTCAAGAATTTGCACGACCTTCGTGGTAGTATAGAAAGTTCTTTATTGAGCCGTTTTTGTACAAACGAATTTAATAAGCTTATCATAATCATTTCAGGCAATAGTTATATAGTATATAGACTTACTGAATCATAGGAATTCTCACTTTTTAAAGCTGTGGCTAAGCGTAAATACATGTACGAATTAACTTGACTTTCAGCTGTTTTTGAGCAGTAACCAATTAAGCAAAACATTACGTATATCCTAAGCTCAGCATCTCTGGGGGAAGTTTTTGGAATACTCCTATGCGTTGAATCATCTGGACTCCTGTCGTTTGAAGCTGTGACTATTTCAGACTGTATTTAATTTATGGGATTTAATTATAGTCGGATTTTGTGACTTTCACATTGTTGCGTACACAATTATCTTGTCTCTAACCTAATTTTATCTATCTGTCTAGCGGTTGGCACAAGTTTATTGGGCAGTTTCTCGATACCTCATATTATGCTTCCACTTAGCAAGTAAGTCCCATCTTTTCCGCATTTGGGAGCAGAAGCCGACAATTACAGCCATTGTTTCTTGTAATGTACTGCGGGTGCATTATTGTCTTTTTATGTTTTTAAAAGTGGTTAGGAACCTCAATTTCGAACCTCATAGGCTAGCCGCCCTCATCCCAGTTCCAGTGATGAATTGAATTACTCTTCTTAGAAGATCCTCGGCAATGTGAAATAAACTCGAAATTGACTTATGTTGTGATATCACAACTGATAAAGTCACATTTGGCAGTATAATATGTCGCAAGTTACTAAGCAGGAAACGTTGGCTGTAACTTAACGACATATAACAAATTCTTTACTACGTAGTAGTTCATAAATTATAATGGAAGTATTTGGTTGATTAGTGTTATTTATGTGTTCCCTATAAACTGCTTAGTAGAGGTCGACTTTAGTGTTGGAAAAATTTAATAGAGGTACGCAAAGGTACCTGTACGAATACGACGTTTTATGTCATACAAATAACATGAACAATATTGTTTCTGTTATGTTTGTTAGCTGGGAATGAAAAACGTTAATTATAAGATATGTCATGCATTTTATCTAAAAGGCATGGAATCATAACATCGAGTCCGGCAAAACTCAGGAATCCGAATGTTGCTTGAATCGGAACCGGAATTCTGATTACTCCGTGGTAAATATATTATTGATGATATGTGGAAAAAACATGACTTGATTGATATAGAAAAACTCACAAATTTTTACATAAATCTTGGGGGTAAAATACTGTTAATATTGAACCAAAGTTCCATTGTGCAAAAACTTTCGTTCTTTTCAAAATCCGCCTGCTCCATCCTCTTGCATTTGAGAAAAAAGTTACGAGCTCTTAAAAAAAGTAGAAATGCGCATGAATACCTCGTTTAAATATTGTACGTTAGTATTTATTTTCTGCGAAGTACGTGATTTTGATTTTATTACTGATGTAATAGTTGGGTTTTTGCCTGGGTTTGCGTATTATTAAATAACTATACGTTTTTCAGCCTTTTGTATGCTGCAATTGGGACGGTTTTGTGCATCGAGCGTTGATTCAATCCCATAATCAATTATTACTGCCACAAACTCGATGTCGCGTATCGCCAACATATCATGAAGCTGTGGAAGGTTGTTCGATTTGTCTGTATTTGCATTTTGAACTAGGCTGCAGAGTTGTTGATTATAGTTTCATCGTTATTATTGTCCAAATATCTCATAACTGTGAATCAATCTTCCTGCAAAGTATTTGTCGATTTTGTGCCCCAGCACGTCATATTTGGGGATTAATAAATGCAGACTAGATTGTGATTGGAAAGCACAAGCTAATGAAAAATCTGCCTATGCTGTCTATATCTTAGATATTAAATGTCTAGTGTTAAAAGATATCTAAAATTCCTAACTCCTTAGGACGGCTCTAACACACGACTTCGTGGTTGTGAAACATGCACTGTAACCACACAAATCTGTAGTAAATTATTACATGGATTAAACCAGGTTAAATAAATCAGTTTTGGGCATCCGTGGAAGTTATAGCATCAGGTTTTAATTATACTTAAAGATAAAAATGAGAGTGTTTGGAGGCACTGAATTTCTTTGGTTAGCAGCAGTATAGTTTTAGCTTCTGCTCACGTGTAATACCTGTATTTATTTCAGTTCATATCACACTAGAAGGTAGTGGTCAGTGGTCTGACCGAATAGACGTTATTGCAAGGCTCAAAGCTGCGTGCCATGTTAAAATTGCAGAAATTTTGCGAACTCATTACAACGTTACTACAGCTGCGTCCTTAGATCACGTGGATTTGGTTTTGGTAAGCTCGAATGTCGTTGTTCAAATTTGCTATTATTTTAATTAAATTGTATTAAATGTTGTATCTTTAGTTAAATAAACTCCGGTAATCTCCTGTTAGTTTCTTCTGATATCGGATAAATTATAATTAATAATTATTTATACTATAATCTAATGTTTTAAAGTTATGGTTTTCAGAGCGTAGTATAACGTAGCGGAAACTGTTTATTGCGTGGACGAAAGCTTTTAAATTCCGTCTGTGTTTGTGTGATCGGCTATAACTCGGAAACGACTAAACTGATTTTCATGATTTTGGACTCTTTCCAACCAGAATTTACCGTTAACATTCTCGAGCGTTAATTGATTTGGGATGCGGTTCAGGGGTCAAATTGTGGGTTTTTTGCCCTATTTTTGTACCAATCACGGAAGCAATGTTTTTATATTAACTTTTGGATTTTGTTCTGTCGTTAGTTATAGTAAAATGAGAAATGCCGATGAATCGTTTTTTTGTTTCGTTTAACGCTCTGGTTCTGGAGTAATGGGGTTTCAGATGTGGCACCCTCGTGGCTCCTCAATCCAAAATTTGTTCTGACGTCCTAGGCGGCTGAAAAGTTTCTCCTGGACATGGGAAACTCATTGCCGGCGTTGGTTTTGCTCTGCGACTCATGGTTACAGGGGTGCGGCACCCCCATTGTTCGGGGTCATAGATCAAAATAAGGTTTTTTACCTTTTAGTACCCTTTACGGAAGCAAGGTTATTTTTATCTCAACTTTCGAATTTTTTACTCTGGTTGGTTTTACTTCATAGCAAAATGATAAATGCCTACAAATCTTTTGTTTTTCGATTAAGGCTCCGGTTCTGTAGTAAAATGGTTTGAAGTATGGCACCCTCGTGGTTCCTCGACCCAAAACTCGAAATTTGTTCTGGCGTCCTGGGTGGATGAAAAGTGTCACTTGGTGGTTTTCTGGCGTGGCAAACTCATTGCCGGCGTTGGTTTTGCTCTACGGCTCATGGTTCCATGGGTACGAGGGTATGGCACCCCCATGGTTCGGGGTCATAGGTCAAAATGGCGTTTTTTGCCCTTTAGTACCCTTCACGGAAGCAAGGTTATTTATTTAACTTTTGAATTTTTTCTCTAGTTTTTATGTAATAGCAAAATGATAAATGCCGACGCCACTTGTTCGATTGAAGTTCCTGTTCTGGAGTTATGGGCTTTTCGGGCATGGGAAACTTATAGCCGATGTTAGTTTTGTTCTAACCAGTGTAATACTGTATGATGTCAACATGTAGCATATCGACGTATGCTATCGAGAGCTGATGTGCAGTGGCCTAATCCTAAAAGGCGTGGGTGTGTCTGTGCTTCGCCACGCGTTGAAATCTCGATAGAGCTACAGTAGTCGCCAAAAATGACCGTCGCATTTCGAGCGAGCGAGTTCGATCGAGTCGCGGGCGAGCGATAGTCATTGTTGGCCGGTACTGTACTAGTTATACATGCTGGCCGACTATGCTTTCTCGCCAAGCTTTCCAAAAGGTTTTGCTGATAACGAAAATATTATTGTTTTACAATTATGCCCCTAGTTTAGTTAAAGTTGTTTCATTATAATCTTCAGGCGCCACGGCAAACTGTGAGATATAATTGAATTAACATTTGTGCATTGACTTGAACCATCAAGAACTTTTCGCAGTGTGTGCAGTACTCGCCAAAAATAAATGTCAGTCGCGACTCGCTAAAAAATTTCTTATGAATTTTGATGTTTTCGAAATCTCGGATGATTCGCTTGCTCGAAATGCGACAGTCATTTCTGGCGCGTAGTGTAAGTCATGACAAAAGAGTTAAAGTAAGAAATTACATTGTTTTAATTTGATGAAAAATGGTGAAAAAATTACTACTTCGCACAGTATAAAATGAAAAATGGCATAATTATACCAGTAAACAATTTAAATGGTTGTGGTTAAGCACCAGTTCAGACATTAGTTTTATAGTCTGAATAAAATACTGTTATATGGAGGACAATTTAATTTCGCATATTTTCCGTGGAGCTTGATGGCGTCTTTATAATAATTCTCATAGCTGTATTACTCATTTTCTGGTGAACTCTTTTACATCTGGTGACCGCGCACGTAACCGTACTCGCCACAGTTGACCGCTGTTCTTTCGCAACTTGCTCGTGGGAAAATTTTATTTTGAAATTTTATAATTTATTTTTTGGTAGCTACCTTATCACTGGTTCGTAAGGCGACAGTTAACTGTGGCGAGTACTCTATTTCTCGTTGAATTCTGGGCCCTCGAACCACCGAACTAAGGTTGTAAGACCTGAAAACTGTGGGCCCCAGCGCTTTACTTTACTTACGATTTTGTTTTCAATAGTCGAAATATAAAGAGCATTATTGATTTTTGTTATAATCATTTTGGTAGGACGAACATTTTCGAAGCCACCTCTAAATGCCTGGGATGCTGGCGGGTTGACCTAGTGGCAATGTTTTTTGGGTCCACAGGTCAGTTTGGGCCCAAATATTTTTTCGTGGACCCAAAAAAACTTTTGCTGGAGCCAGGGCAGTTTTGGATTAGAAGGCAATGGGCTTGCTAATAAATTTTATTAGGTTTGCATTTGCTTTGGATGCTTAAGAAATCTCTTCATAACATAAATATCAACGTATATAGTAAGCAGATTAATACAGTTGAAAAAGATATACAAAATATAGTTAGCGTGCTGGCACTCCACAAACCACAGATTCTGTGCACCTGACAAAGGCATACATGAAATTCGATCTAATCTATTGCAGTTGGAGGCGGTGTAAATTTTGTAGATTATGTAATTACGTTTCTTTATTGTGTAGAAATTCTTGAAATTATCGAGCCAGACATTGTAAATCTGGGCCCACCATTTAAGGCCTGGACCCAAAAGAAATCTGCTGGTCCCAGGATCCGTTTCGATAAAATACCCTGCCTAGTGGGAAGCTAAAGTTTACCTCGAATATGGATATTATGAATATCGGAGGAACACTGGAGAACGTGGCGGTGCTAACTCGTGTCTATAGGGCGGAACCACATTTTCGTATTGTGCCAGTGTGTCCTTACGAAATTCAATCTACGTTTTATTTTTTGAAATGTCATACAAATTTGCATTTCTTTTAGCTTTCTCGAAACAAAAACTACAAACTGCAGTGGAGTTTTGTTTTCATAAACCTAACCCCATATCAGTTTAGCAACTGAAAATATTGTTAATTAATGGTGCATAATGTCAGTAGTCTGTTTGATTTGAAAAATTATAATTTAACTTATAATTTAAATAATATATAATACAAAAGTATATACTTGTGCATGTTACAAAATTACATTATTTTGTTATATTTAACGTTAACACATTTTGGTGATTACACCAACGTCAGTGTCATTCAATGTAATACCTGTATTGCGGTCATTTTTACAATATAACAGTGTGCTATAAAATGAGGAATTGCGTTTTTAAATACTAGCCGCAGAAGCTACGTTTTTCATTTCTACTAAAAGGATTTTAACTTTCTGGTGAAGTCAGACGCTTCTAGATAAAAATTTATTGCTTTAGGACAACTGGCTATTTAGGCTACGCATAGTTTACCGAAGAGAACTTGGTCTGCTACGACGCCACTATACGGCAACGCTGACGGAAACTGTTGTCGACAATGACCGTTCCCGTTTTTATGAACGCGAGTTTGTGCGACGACCAGAACTTTCAGCGGCTATTGACGGGTGAGTAAAGTGGTTAAACTGTTATGTGCAGTCGCGAACATATATATCTGGTTCCAACTTTGTAGCATGTATCAAGGTGCAATTTTTCAATGAATTAGTAGCAGTTTTCGGTTGTTTTATTTTATTTACACTTTACTGAAATGTACTAAATAACTGAAAACATTGATCATGAAAGAAATATTAATTTTGCTACATTCTTAAGGCTGAAGATATTTGCAATTTGGAATCTAATTTTGTAATAATAATTTGAGTTACGTAGCAAATGTTTTATTTTTAGTTTAATATTAATATTTTATATTTTCGAAACAAATCTTGTTAAATTGTTGGCTACGTTATAAGCTTACAAGATATCTATATTAGTTTTTTTTATAAAACAATCGTCCTGCCATCACCCTTTTAAGGTGGTGTTGGCGAGGGATTGGATTAGTAACATGCCGAGAAAGGTTCAATGCTATTGATTGTCGCATGATAACTGGAGCAATTGAATTAACACCTTGCGTGGCATTGAGACAGTGTACTGGCGTGTCCACAGCCCTCCGAAAAGTGGGGGGAGGAACTTCGGGGGGCCCCCATCTTCATTCTCGGGGGAAATTTTAAAGTGGGGAGGATAAATTTTGCTTAAAAATACAAAATATTTCCATATTTTCATGCATTTTTACTACTGTGAACGTACTTTCAAGCTAATAAAAACAATATTTTAGCATTATAAATAGTGGTAATTAATGTTTAAAAAACAATTTGCAAACAAAGAACATAAATTTTCAGACATAAATAATTTTTGGAATTAGTTGAACATGGGGGGTTTCGGCCGACTGGGGGGGACATGGGGGAAATCTCACGAACATGGGGAGATTTGGAAAGTTGGGGTCCAAACCACCCAAACCCCCCCCCCCTGTGGACAGGCCAGGTGTATGGATACCGCCTTCAGCCATGGCTATTGATATCTTTCTCATCAAAGAACTTACGGTAACGGAATACTTTAGATTAAAAACTAAGCCTTTGGCCTGCCAATCGGACATGGGTCTCGCATGCTCCCAATCACAAATGCAAATCAGCTACATTGGAGGTTCATTGAACATCCTTTGCGACATTGTTAGATCTAACAAAACTGTAAGTTGGAACCTTATGATTGAGCTCATATAAAGCAAGGCGCACAGAACTTATTCTTGGTTGCACTAAATGTTATTACGGAAAGACAGAAAAGAGATACCGGTTGAATTAGCTAAACAAAGATATAATGCTAGGACGTTGTCCAAGAACCCTGTGTTTCTGTGGTTAGAACGAGGTTGGAGGAGAGGCCTTTTGCAGAACTTAAAAGGAAATAGATTAACACCACTAACGCCAGAGAGACCAGGGTGTACTTTAGTAAACTCTGCAAACGTGATCAAAATTTCCGTGGAAACTGGATAAAGATCGCATAAGAATAATTGTCATGGAATATCCTACAGGCCACATGACGTTTAAGTTACATTCATATAGGATAGGCTTATCATACAATAGCTTATGTGCATATTGCGGACAGGTCCCGGAAAGTTCGGAACAGTTTGATCATTATTGACTGTATAAAATTAAAGGTAGGTTGAGGTGCTGAGAAGGGCCAAAGGGGCATATCGAGGTCTTATGCATACATGTTTGAGATCGGAGTTCCAGACGCTATCTACGTCTTCAGAGGGGGGGTGTCAGCTTTCGGTCTCTCATACGGGTACATCCGGTTCACGAGGCGGTGAGGAGGTGTTGGGGAACATGCTAGTGGATGTATTAAATGTAATGAATGTTGTGATATTTTTGAGATACGAATAAAAATATTCATTTAAGTCCTTTCGTACAAATCTTGGTTTTCGCCAACATTTTGACGTCATCCACCCGAGGTTTTCGGAAATCGCTACTGAAAGAATACACCCGTTGTGATACACCGCCTGCCGGGCTTTACAGCTAGACAGTCAATCGAGTATAATATCAGGGAATTGGTGGTTCAGCAAAAACCCTTTTCCGGCAAAGGCAAAATAATACCGGTACCATAATTCCGGATAAAGCCTTTTTAAAAATGTCTACATTTTTCGACAATCCCATTTTCATATTTATAATATAAACATATACACATACTTATGTTGGCTTCTCCAAACTGGCGTAGGGTAAGAGCCCTGACAGTTTTCGGTGCCTTTGACAAAAAAACTGGTGCCTCTGGTTGGAGCCCCCTGGCAAAGTTTTGGCTACGCCTGGTACACCGTCAGTTGACAAAAATGCCCTCAGTTTGGTGCCATGTATTTTCAGTTATCGTTTTTCGCTAAAAATACACTTTGAACATTTTTAGATTTTAGACCCCACACCCTCCCCCACCTCAAGTCAAGGGGCCTCAGTTCACTCACCGTATAATATCCGGCACCTCAGCTCACACCGTTCACAAACTTCAGGGCCCGCAGTCCCGAACCAGGCGGGCCCGGTTCATGTTCCCTGGCAAATTTTTCAGCTAATGGAGAAGCCAATTATATACAATGATTTAAAAGCCGGACATAACAAAATTTACACTCAATAACTTACCGTAGGCACTGCGAATGGCACGTAGGATATTTACTTTCCTCCAGGTTTGTTTATCATAACTCTATGGCCTTCATCATCTTAACCATACCGTTAACAAAACACATACGAATATACAACAGTTTGGCACCATCCAAAAAGCAGCGACGTAATTAAAGTTGAATATAGTCTGGTCTGTCCACAGCCCTCCAAAAAGTGGGGGGCTCCAAGTTCATCCTCGGGGGAAATTTGAAAGTGGGTGTGGGAAAATAAATTATGCTTAAAAATACTAAATATTTCCATATTTTCATGTAATTTTAATAGCGTGCATGAATTTTCAAGCTACAAGATTACGTTTTACATTAGAAATAGTGGTAATTAATGTTCAGAAAACAATTTGCAAACAAAAAACATAAATTTTCAGACATAAAAATGTTTGGATTATTTAGTCGAACATGGTGGTTTCGCGGAGCGGTGGGGGAAATGGGGGAATCTCACAAACATGGGGGATTCGGAAAGTGGGTGGTCCCCCGCCCCCCAACTGCTGGCCTGTCCACAGCCCACCCAAAAGTGGGGGAAACTTCGGGGGGCATGTTAATTCTGGGGAAATTTAAAAGTGGACGGAATTATAAATTTTGCTTAAAAATACTTAATATTTTCACGTAGTTTTACTGCCATGCATGTACTTTCAATCTATAGAACGACGTTTCAGCATTAGAAATGGTGGTAACTAATGTTAAAAAACAATTTTCAAACAAAAACATACATTTACAGACAAAAATTTAGATTTAGTTGAACTTGCGGGACGAACATGGCGGAAGGCTAGTTAGTTTATTGCAACCGGATTTACATATAGTAGAGTATCGCAATTACTTGAATATGGCACTGCAGCATTACTAATCCCGAGTGTTTTTGTTGCAAGTTTAACAATAGTAGCATCAAGCATATCCCACAGATATCTATTCTATTCATTTGCACTTTTGTGAAAAGTTTAGGTTTACCGCCATTTTTCCGATCAAGAACTCGAAAAAAATTTACGAATTTAGTACTTGTTATTTTTAGCAATGTAACGACACTGTTTGGCATGCCTTAAAAGCGAAAGCACAGAATGTATCATCAAGAGCTGGAACATTGCTGTGTTATTGCGATATTAACCTTTTATGTTATCGCGATATTAAAATTAAAAAAATGAACCGAAAGATTTTAAAAATTGCTTATGCGAGCTTGGTGTTTATTTGAGATGAACCATGAACTTATAACATTATCCAACCATTTGAGCTGTTTGTGTATGTTTTTAAAACTGTTCCTTTATAACTGCTCAGATCTAGAATTTTTCGAGTATTATACGTCGAAATCTAAAATATGACAGTAAATTTCTTGGATTGCTAAATGCTATATAAACTGTGTTATATTAAGTTCGCTATTGTTCTCGTACGGCAGATGCTGCCATCCAACATACAACTTGACAGTACATTTCGAAAGTTTCGCCTTGAAGGCTTAAATAAATGGTCTCTGTTTACGAAATGTACTGAACTGAAAACAATTCGCATGGCACCTAATATAGGTAGGTGTGTTTTAACCTTGTTGAGTTTTTGAAGGAAACTGAAATTTTTACAACTGCGCAATTTATATGGAAATGATATATCTGGAATTGACGTGGTGCTTCAGGTTGAATGAAATATCTTACGCTTTGCGTTCCCCAGCGTCATATTGAATATAGCTAATTTTCATTGAAGTATAGATTAGCCAAGTTAAATTCGTTTACCGTTTATTTGTTAAGTAAATTGTATAGCATAAATTTATGTCATAATATGGTTTCTTCAGATTGAGTCAGCAATATCCTGCTTTTTCTGGAACTTGTCGACTTGCGAAGCGTTGGATTTCTGCTCACATGCTATCTTGCAGTTTCACACCAGAAGCGATTGAGCTACTTGTTGCCTCTTTCTTTCTGCATCCGGCTCCATTCGAAGCACCGAGGTACATTGCTTTCATCTGTCCGTTTTACATGGTGTTTTAAGATTATATGTGTTAGAATATTAATTCAGTGTGCTTAGTATTATAAATTTAGCATATTGGAGGATAACGTGGATTTTGTGTAATTTTTATTTCTTAATGATGTTTGATTTCGTCAAACACCGCCCGTCTGAATGTTAGGCTGTTTGGCCAATGTAACTTTTAGGCGTTGAAGTTAAATGCATGCTATGCCGTTCTTGATATACTAAGCCAAAGCTAAGCTCCCTACATGAGTCTTATTCCAAGCCTATGTCGGACGCTGCTACTCATTAACTCCCACCCGTTCGTTTTAAGCTGTTCTTTTTTTCTAACGTTATAACGTCCAGCCACTAAAGGTGACATGGGCCGGCCGCTTTATGCCCAATTGTCCGTAATACTTAGTTTTTCTTCATTCTGTTTCGCTCTTGACTGTCTGTAACAAAAGAACCATTGTGAAACGCATAGTTGTCACGTTTGCAAATATAAATAATGCAACCAAGCTGTCCGCCGCATCGTGTGAAAAGCTCATTATTTGCAACACTCGCTCACTGAAATTACGAAAACAAAATATTCAATTCAATAGTTGCATGAGCTTAAACGACCGCTTTACCGATTGGGTAAAGTTTCATTGTCGATATACACCCTGCAGTTGTGAATTTTGAAGCATAAGGCTGGTTTATGATAAAATAGCAATAAGGTTCCAATCAGATTATAGTAAGCCCGCTTCCTGTCATTCATTCATTCATCTGTTAAATACTATGGCACCTTTTAATGACAAGTACAATTTGCATCGTTAAATTTTGTGTTGACTTCAATTATTGACCATAGCAAACAGATATGAATATTTAATATTTCAGATCTTATCAATGTGGCTTTTTGCGGTTCTTGAATCTGTTGCATCAACATGATTGGTTGGCTTCTCCGTTAATTGTAAATTTTGGAGGCGGCCTAAGTAGTAAGTCGCAATCAACTAAATGTATTTTGTATGGTAGACGCGTAAGAAAATTGTATACTATGGTCCACTCGCCAAGTATCCATTCTGTTAAAAGCGGTAATTTAGAGAATTCCACTAAAACTTTATTTTCATAGGTTTTACTAAGCGGGATGATATTGTTGAAACGCAACGGGCGGAGTTTCCAATGACGGAATTAGGAGGGGAATCGTGGTATCTGGGAGAGAAGCCGCAAAGCCCTGACAATGGATTTGTGAGTGAAACATATAAAAACCGTAATTTACAGTGACGTTTCTTCTAACGGTTATTAAAAATTCCGTCTTTTTCATGTTATTTGTCAATCGGACCTAGTGGTTTAGTGATGCGTTTTCGGTTGGTGTCTTTAGTGCCTTTAGGTTTTTTGGGTGTCCCGTTCGGGACGTGTTTTATTTTTCCGATATCTTTACAGGTGTGCGTGTACGCACCATTCTGAAGATATTGGGTTTTTGATTTTCCTGAAAACTGCGTGATCGACACTTAGCTGTCACCACGTCTGTTCGATCTTTTCGGACCGAAGATTTCAAAAAAGTTGACGATATGGGCCCGGTGGTTCGTTCTTTTACGCTGCGCAAAATTGGGAAAAGTTCCCAATGTTTTACACATGATGTCCAAAATGTAGGGGTGTTGATTGCTAAATTAACTTTTTACATTTCGTGGCATAGCTTGATAACGCAAAGAGATCAAAAAAGATCTTCGTTATTTCATTTTTTGTACATCCTTATTATGACCTCGTTTGGTGGCTCTATCTATAATGCGTCATTCACAGAGAAGTGCGTGCACGAATTGCACACCGTAAGCTGTTGCAACGACGATATTGTATGGAAATAATATTGCAGTGGCGTTACGTTGGTATAAACATTGTATCACTAATCGTGCAAGCTAAAAACATTGTTGATACCATAACGTTGGATTTTATTGCGCTCTCAATAGCACAAACTAAAAACAACGCTGCTATAATAACATGGTTTGTTTTGTACTGTCAATACCCAAGCTAGATTATTGCTGCTACAATGACATTTGTCTCTATTGCACGACAGCGGAATCATCGTTTTATTGTTGCGTCAAAGCCAACTAGCTGTTATTGTAGCAACAATATAACATTTGGAAACAGTGCAACAATAATTATTTTGAAGCCAAAATCAACAATGGCAAAACAAGGGGAAAATTGCCAAAATACATGGGAATATTGACAAAAACTTTGAATTTCATTAATTTATGCCCCATGACGATCTTCGCCATGGCAGCCGGCTGATCTCCCGTGAGAGTGACCCCCCACCCCGAAACAACCGCAACCCTCATCTAAGACTTCGAAGCTCGCCCATATGGCTATGCAGAACCTTATATAACACAACCACGGATCAGTTTACTAAAACCTATATAGGCCAATGTAAACGCACTTCATGCGATAGATACCCAATCAAATTTGGGAATCCAAGTTGGTGAATCCCCAAACCGTAGAATCCTCTACAACCATTAAATAAAGCCATGCTGTCCTGCAGAAAACAAAACCATGGTGTTCAACAAGCTTCATAATTTATTGATACGAGTTGATGAGTCAGATTTTGAGACCGCAGCGACCCTGATACTGATTCCAAAAAAGCGAAGAATAGTGAAGTTGTACATATATAATTCTTGCGACGATCTAATTCCAGCTGTTTCCTTTGTGATGCCCATGTAGTGAAGTATATCCAATGTAACGCATGTAACTATAAATTTGGCAAACCTCAAACTGTCAGTTTTTGGCTATTGTACACCTTATTGTGGCGTATTAGAGATAGCAATACAGACACACAAAAGATTTCCAGAGTTCGAAGATAAATTTTCGGTTTTCTTTGCAATTTCACGTTTTTGCTATGAAATTTTCCGTTTTCCTGTTTCTCCATCAGTTGCCCGTTTTTTCGCTCTTTCTCCTTGTTTCCTATTTGTTGTACCAAATATTCTATATTCACATTAATGTTAAGTCACTTTCGGAGTGCGTATTATAACAATTCCTATTTTAAAACATTTTAAGAGGTCCCTGTTAATATACGTAATGCACTAGCAACTAGAAGGTTTGGAACAGCTGTCTGTGTAAATACGACAAACTGTAGTCTTTGACTGCAAATTTATATTATATTAGCGCGGCAAGCTATTTTATTTCAAATTTATTATAGTAGACATAGTCAACGATGGTAAAATGTGTTGAATAAACGAAAAGCGATTGAGTTGCGTGGAAAGGTTCTTGAAGTAAGTTGTGCTATAGTATCATCGGTACTAAGAATTTAAAACATGATACAGTCGTATTAGAACTAAAAGCTACATGAAGATTTTATTGCTTCAAAACGTTATTGTATAGTAAATTATTTCGAGGTAAGCTGGTTTTCGGAAAAATTCAGATGTTTTGGAATGTTTTCCTAAGCCCTAAGCAAGTGTCGTATAATTTTCAAAATTACAGCATTGTGAATTTCATTTGAAAAAACTCTTATTAAATGAATATGTGTACATAAGTCGTTAAGTCAATATGGATATTGAGAGATCAATTATATACACAAATAGTTCACGCTATCAAAATTTTGCGTCAATAGCATTGGAATACGCGAAGTGGTGTAATATAATTGAAATTACATTAATTATAATGAACGAATGATATGCAATAGAAATAAATATAGTTTTGATTATAGAATTATATACAGCATACACACACCGGTGTTTGTAACAAGTTAGTTTTGGGTTAAACACGACAAATGCAAAACTCATTTTGCGTCCTCTGACTAGGTAGTACAGAAATATATTACACTAGCGTTTGTGAAAAACAAAATAAGGATATATAATACCAAGAGTGAATTATGGAAGAGTATGACACTTCCCTGCATTCATCTGTTAGCCCGTGTTTGATGATACGGGCGTTTTCGGCCTGACCCCCCCAATTTGGGGGGTTAAGATGCCCCGACCCCCAGTTTCTGGCGGGGATAGGTCGGACCCCCTCGGTTATTTTTTTGGGTTGGGGGCAGGTCGGACCCCCAGTTTCTGGGGGGAGGCCGAAAACGCCCGCGCCATCAAACACGGGCTAACATGTGAGTGCAGGGAAGTGTCATAATCTTCCCTAATGCACTCTTGATAATACTAACTCAACATGCGCATAAATTTTGTACGTATAATTGAATCCATCGTTGAGGTGTTCAAGAGAAATGTGTGATTGTATAACGTCTACTATGCAAAATGTCGACTGATGGCTATATCCTATAGTTTCATCTCCCTTATCAGAGATTCAAATGCATATTCGCAATTATTCCTGATTTGCTGCTTTCGGGGCGGCGTGGGTTTTTGTATACTGAATGAGAGTTTCCTCCAGGTCTTGTAGATATCGTTATGCCAGTGTCAGAAACCCCCGGACTTAGGCTTAGTGTATATCTCATATAAAAACCTAAGCTTAGACAAAAGTATATCGAGAACATGACATGCGTTACTTATACACTCCTCAGGGCTGTCTTTCTCTAAAGGAAAAATAGATAAATTTTGATAAAATTGTGCGAAATTGGCAAAAACTGGCAAAATTCGGAAGAAAATATGCAAAAATTGTTGGAATATTTTGACCAATTTTGAGTCCTTAAAATTTCAAAAATATATCCTCTCGCTGACTATCACACTGCCCACGACCGGCTGATTTCCCTAATATAAACAGGATCCCTAAATAACTCTGCCTGAGCTCGATCGAGTTCAGCCGGTCCCAAACCCGGAACTCATGGGTTACCATGGGGAAAGAGGAGGGTTAGTGGTGTGGCGAACCCTGTTAAACTCAGCCGAACAATCCCATCATGAATAGTCGTCATTATACAATTAGAAACAATGCTACCGCGTCCGGGGTAACCGACGAAGCTTTAATCTCTCCAAAGAATATATGTGCTTTTGGTCTGTGGAATGTACGAACTCTGAATAGTACTGGCAGACTTGAACTACTTATTGATGAACTTATTCGTTTCGATATTGACTGTATTGTAATTACGGAAGCACGTTTGACGGGTAATGGTGAATACGTGGTAAAATCCAGTACGGGTACATCAGCGTATAAACTATTTTACTCTGGTGGAACATCGCATCATCGCGGTGTTGGTTTTGCTGTGAAACTTAATTTGTCCTCCTGTATCACCTCGTTCACTGCTATTTCGGACCGCCTTGCTGTGATCGAAATAAACGGCATAGTCCCTTGCTCTGTGGTAGCAGTTTACGCCCCTACCGACTGCTCTGATGCTAACGAAAAAGATGCCTTCTACTGTGAACTACAATCGTGTGTCGATGCGATCTCCTCCAAAAACTCTATCATGCTTGCGGGTGATTTTAATGCTGAAACTGGCGGCGATAACTCCGCGTGGGCAGGTATTCTTGGCAATCGAGGTATTGGTAACCTCAACGACAACGGAATTCGAATGTTATCTTTTTGCTCTTCGAATGGCCTTATCTGCTGCAACTCGTTCTTTAGGCATAAACCATGCCAACTCCGAACGTTCTACTCAAATGATGGCAAGACCACTAAGCAGATAGATCATTTCCTCATTCAGCGCCGTTTTCGTTCCTCCATCCATGACGTAAAAGTGTACTCAAAAGCAGATGTCCAATCCGACCATAAACTTGTCGTCGCAAAAATACGTCTGCATCTTAAAGTCCGAAGATCAACCAAACGCCCCCCAGCTGTTGACCTAGAATGCCTACGCTCTGAAGCGCATCGTCTAAGTTTCAACGTAGAAGTTCGGAACCGTTTTGATGCACTCCAACTGAATGTGCCTGCGGAAAGTGTAACTGACTCTTGGACCAAGATAAAGTCTGGTTTGCGCTCGAGTGTGGTGAAAGTCTGTCCTGCCATACGGCGCAACAATCGACCCTGGATATCGACAAGAACTCTGCAACTTGTTGAAGAACGTCGTAGCACCAAAAACAGAAAACTGAGATCTCGGTTGGGCCATCAAATCAAAAAATGTCTCAAAGAAGACGAATTAAAATGGTACTCCGAGCGTGCTGAAGAGATGCAACGTGCATCTGACCGTGGTGACACCCGTGCAGTGTACATGACCATCCACAAAATGACTGGTAAAAAGAGAGTCCAGCTTCCATCTACAATTTTCGATGTCGATGGAACTACCATCAAGCCCCCCAGACAGCAAACCGAACGCTGGGCCAAGTATTTTTCGGATCTCTATAACCGCCCAAATCCAGTCTCCCTCGACCCCCTACTCGTCAACACAGATGACATGCCCGAAGAAAGTGAATCTGTTGACCAGTCACCTCCGACTGTTGAAGAAGTAAAAAAGGCCGTTCAACTACTCAAAATCCGTAAAGCCCCTGGGACCTGTGACATCCCCGCTGAGGCAATCAAGGCTCTAGATGATGAAAACCTCCTCCATATTCAACAACTTCTACAGGAAGTGTGGAGAAGCCGTTCCGTCCCCCAAGACTTCAAAGACGGTATCATTGTTCCAGTGTATAAGAAAGGAACCAAGCAAGAGTGCTCCAATTATCGAAGGATAACCCTGCTTTCAATTGCTGGGAAAGTACTCACCGTCATCCTGAGACAACGGCTAAATCCTCTGTACGAGTCCACCCTCCGTGAACAACAAGCCGGCTTCCGCGAAGGCCGAGGATGTGCTGATCAAATCTTTACGCTCCGCCGCTGCATCGAACGCCGCCTGCGACATGGGAAGCCAACAGTTGTATGCTTCATCGATTTTGCTGCGGCATTTGATAGTGTCCACCGTCAATCTATGTGGAACATCCTGGCAAAATATGGAGTCCCGAAGCTGTTCACAGATATCCTCGGTGACATGTACCAATCGGCGAACTCAGCAGTGCGAACAAACCATGGATGCTCCGATACCTTCCCCATAACAACTGGCGTCAGACAAGGGTGCGTTTTATCCCCGCTTCTCTTTAACCTCGTTTTAAACTGGATTCTTGAGAAGTCACTGTTTCCTGATGATGGTGTCGTTTGTAGCACAAATGATAAAATCGCCGAACTCGCCTATGCTGACGATGTTGCCTTCCTCCAATCAGACGAAAAATCATGCCAAGAACTACTCGATCGCATTGCTTTGAATGCCGGGCAAATAGGTCTACGTATAAAGCCTGCAAAAACCAAAGCCCTGTACTTCCATCATGCCCCCGAACCAGACCTACAAATCTATGGTGAACACATTGAAGCTGTGGATAGTTTCACCTACCTGGGATCTGTTATTAGTAGCCAACGGATATCCGCAACCGATGATATCACGATCCGTATAGGAAAGGCATGCGCCATGTTCAATCAACTGAAAAAGCACGTTTTCGCTCGCCAAGACCTATCCACCACCCTCAAGATGAAAGTCTTCAACGCCTCAATCATTTCCATCTTACTCTATTCAGCCGAATCGTGGGCGCTAACCGTAGCTGAAATCAATAGGCTTGAAGTGTTCCAAATGTATGCCCTCCGTACCATCCTTGGCGTCTCAAGAGTACAGCGAATCCAAAATGTGCGTATCCGTGAAATGTGCAACCACCAACCTACCATCGACTCATCAATCAAGCTACGCCGTCTACGTTGGCTTGGGCACGCTGCGAGAATGCCGGAAAACCGCCTATGTGGTTCCCTATGGAGAAACCCCAAACCTGATGACTGGCGCTGCACAAGAAACGCTCCTAAACGAACGTGGGACAGCCTCATCACTAAAGACCTACACTTCCTGAAGGACACATACGGCTCAGTAAATTGGAGCAGGAATAACCAAGCAATCATAAGCGACCTAGCATCTGATCGTGTACAATGGCGACAACTCATACGGGGGCAGGCTACAGCAGGCAATCAAGGCCAAGCTCTCCAGCCTTAAGTTCAAGATTTCCCTAAAAAGGACCATCTTTCCTCACCCCAGGAACTCACTGTCCCAATGGGACTTCGAAGCTCGCCCACGTATGAGTGTATATATGTATTGTTGCTAGAATAGAAACACAGTCCAATTGTTTCTTTACTGTAAAATAATTATCGCTGCAACAATGTTCGCAAACGTTATGCTGTTCCTACAATTGCAGTTAGCTGGCTGTGATGTACCAATAAATGATTCCGCTGCCATGGAATAGATACAAATGTTATTGTAAAAGCAATAATTAATCTAAACTTTGGCAATTGATAGTGCAAAGCAAACCAATATAATTGTAGCAGCGATGTTTTAATTTGAGCTATTGAGAGCGCAATAGAATCCTATATTATAGTATGAACAATATTTTTAGCTTGCGATATTAATGATACAATGTTTATACCAACGTAACGCCAATGCAATATTATTTTCAAACAATATCGTCAATGCCATAGCTTACAGTGTGCAACTCGTGCACGCACTTCTCTGTTAATGATGCGTAAAATTGATGCAGGGGTACCGCTATAACAGTTACAAATTAAATTAGTTAATTTTGGCCGGCAAATTGAGTGAAACGTGTTAGGTCGGAGAAGGTCAGTTTTATTTTTTTGGACAATCTAACTATGATTTTGGCCCTTCTAGCCCTCCAAAATAGCCAGTGTAGAGAGGACCAAATGAGGGATTGCAAAAAAGTTGAAAGTCCTATAATTTATACCAAATTTTTCGCAAAAACATGATTTTACGTGGGAACCCAGAAAACATGCCGGGGGTAGCTTTTTATGGTGAACATAAAAATAATGTAGGAGTTTGATTAGAGGCAGAATTTTTCAGGAGCTGAAAGTCTGTTATACCTTCTTATTTAAAAGCATCGTGTATGTTAAGACATAATGTCATATTCCTGGCTTTTGTATAAGTGCTAAGAAGGTGGCGGTTCGCAAGTGGGGAGCCACAGCTGTAGCGGGGACAAAATGAGGGATTGCAAGAAAGATGAGTCCTAAAATTTATACCAAATTTTTCTCAAAAACATGATTTTACATTGGGAACGCAAAAACAACGCCAGGGGTACCTTTTGACGGAGGAACACAAAACTGAGGTAGGTGGTTTAGTTAGAGGCAAATTTTTTCTGGGAATGGAAGTCGGTTTATGCTTCCTCATTATCGTGTATTTTAAAACGTGTTTCATTGCAAATAAATATGACATTTGTTTCTATTATCCTTATTTCATTCTTGTGCATTTTACTACCGTAATGTCGGCTGAAATTAAAGCCATAAAATATTAATATGAATTTATCTTGGCTAAAACAGTTTGGAATTTTACCTATCTTCGTGGTCACATTTTGGATTTTCGTGCTTATAAACTAAACTTAGCTACATTTCCCGACCCGACCACTAAAACCTTTCACAGCATTATCGAAATTCGTCTGAGTACATTCTCAGCCTGGGCGCGATGTGTGAATTCAAGACATAAGTACACATATCTGACCTTGTTTCTTGTAGCTAAATCATTTTTGCAAGAACGCAACGTTCTTACGTAGTTCTGCTCATTAGGAACGATATTACAAGTTTAATCAACCTTTAAAGAGTAATATTGGTCTACAAACTTGTTTCACCCAGTTCCATACAGATTGTAAATTTTGTCATGTTGAGTGATGGTGGGGAAATGGTGTATTGTTTAATTCGTTAAAATATTGTGCGTCAGTACTCGCATTGTATGTATAAATTTTGAGTGTTAGAACAAATTTTAAACAGCTATTTGGTACTATAAAATTGGCAACTTTAGAAAAAGACATCGACGACGTAACAGCCAACTTCTTGACACTTCGGCCAACGCTTGCCATAATGGTCATAAATACACCGTTCGATTCTACGGGGTCTTACTGGACTCAGGCTGATCCTACCGGACCAATATTAGAACATGTAATTTCATTGGCTGCCGCTTCTCTGTCTCAAGTCAAGCGAAGTATCCTTCAACCTAAGTCAAGCATAATGGATGATTTATTTGTAAGTCTATCCATTGTACTACAACCGTCAGACTGGTTTCGTTGTGCTCAAAAATCTAAGGAGGGGACTCGGTAGTCGGGTAAGCTATAATGCACGATATAATAGGCAAGTATTCAAATCGAAAACAAAAGCCTGCGAGCCGAAAAATAATTCTTCGGAAAACCTATGGGGATGAAATCTCGGGGGAGGGGAAGCTAAAGTGTAGGAGTGTTCCTCCGTACCCACCTGTAAAAACTCCGGGATAAGTAAACTGATAGCTTGTCTAATCACCAGGGTGGTGAACACAGAGTGTTAAATATGTAATTTAAATATCAATTTATTGTGTATTTAAGACGAAGGATCATTTATAACCAATTTTGACTCAATCCTGCAGAATGGTTAAGTACAGTAATAATGCAGCGCGCACAGCTGCATGTACGTAGAATTTTTTTCAAAATATATACAATATCATTCACATCACTCGAGAGGTTCCGCAACTATTGCAAATTTCGTGTATTTTAGTGCACATCGGCTTATTTTGAAAGCTTATTATGAACCACCCCTGCTGTGTAGCAGTAGCAACACACGATAAAAAGCTACGTACACAACGGCTGATTTACTTTACCAAAGGCGCGCAATATCACACATATAGCTCAAGCGGATATGGCGATATGGCTATTATCGTATATTTCGGATGTCGTAGGCCAATTCAAAAAGCCGTTTTGACTCAATCTTGCAGCGTTAATAGTGACAATAGCAACGCATCATATGCAGCTACACAGAAAATGAATTGCTCTAAAAAGATACCGATAACACAGATTTAGCTCTAGCAGTTACGAAGATATTGCAGTTTTGTGTATCCAATTGCCACACAAAATAAATCCAATTTCACTATATAGCTGAAGTGGATGTTGAGATATCACTGTGTGTTTTCGCTAATTTTGGGCCTCAAGGACCCGTTAAAAACCTTGTTTGACCATAATCCTCCATCCTAAAAAGTCATGTAGCAAGGCATTATGGAGCCTCTTTAGGATCAGCAGACGCTGATATGTATCAGTTATTATCGGGATAAACTCCATAACTTGTTTTATCAGGCTCTTTTTCGGCATAACACAAACCCTGTCGGTCCGACTTTTCAGGGGGAAGATAACGAAATAGGTTTTCCGTGTAACTATGTAAAAAGCACAAACAAATATTAAGGTTTCAATTGAGCTATCGCACGCGTCAATCTAGCCGACGTTAAGTTATGCATGTCACTGCAAAAGTCTCAGAAACAGCATCGTTGAAACTTCGCCACTCTAGCCAGTGACAGTTAATAGTTACGCTCGTACACTCATCACACTCAGAATTCTATTAGTATGCGTAATTATTTTGTTTAGTAATAGTGATAAAATTTTTATCCTTTGTCAGCATACCAAATCGGCAGTTATTTGTCTGATTATGTTTATTTAGGAATATGCCCTATTTGATCTCTTGTCCATTAGCGGAAGCTTACTTTATCCCACTTCATTTTTACATGTTAGTGGAAAATATTGATTATGCTTATTTGCGGTGCTAAATGTTCACAAGTTCACTGCAACCTATAACTTTTGAGGAGATTGATGGAAGAAGCCTATATTCGGCCAATGAATGCACCCGTACATTTAAAAATTGCTATGATTTTGCTATGAATTGATTTTAATTGCAGTATTCAAAACAGGCCAGCATTGTGTTATAAAGCTGTATATAGACATAAAACCAAATCATTTGATAAAAATTAATAAAAAAAGGATATGGAATAATTATTATTGTTTCGCGAAACATTTGCTTTTATTTCTGCCATAATGCAATACATTATTGCAGATAACTTACATTGATTCGAGCTTTTAAAAATGAATTAACTACCTTACAATAATTGTTCTTAAACATGCCATTCCTAATTACTAATACTGTAGAAATGAGTACATAGTAGGAATAAACACTGCAATTTGCATGTAGAAAATGGTTAAAGATATGTCTGGTATTTAACCATAAAGATAAGTGGTGCCAAAAATTTGGGTATTGAAATGCAATAACTAAATAATATTTGAAATTTAGGTGATAGTGGTTCTTGCATTAAAGCTAATCATGCAAACAAAAATAATGGCATAAATTTTCATTTTTACGCCCAAACCCCCAATTATTAATTATGGAACGTCAGTCGATACTATTAATATATATTCACAGCTGTAAAGAAAGTGATTTTTATCGAAAATACACTTTTGTTAATATGGAACGTATTATTGTTTCGGTAATATCTATGATGACCACGGTAACTAATTTGAAATAACTATCGGAACAGCATTTCGGAGAGGAAATCGCCTTTGCCGTTAGCCCCTTGCTTCCAGAGATTGAGAACCTTTACAGTAACGGTTTAGCAACGGTTCCAACAAATTACTATCTATTAAATTGGTGCTTTGAAGTTGGGACCCTTTCCAATGACAGAACATGGCGTCTCCGACAAAAATATAAAAGAAATCTACGCTGCCAAAAATTTATTGTAACAGATGGATTCCCATTCAAAAAATTGCTATCGATTGCGATTAAACAAAATTTAGATCAGTTGCTATTGAAAATATTAGTTCCAAGTTCCGATCGATCTGGGATGCACTTGGTTCAGGCCATGACTGAATATTAAAATTTTGATTGTATGCTGCAGTTTTCATTTTGCATTGACTGAAGTTTTTGTTTCTCTCGATTGCCTATAGTTTTTGAACGTTTTAGGTACTGCTCCGGCCTTCAGTTGATAAATTCGATGTCGTTATACATCTAGCTGTGAAGCAAAACGCAACTCGATTTCTACATTTTGATGATTATGGAATTGGCTTCAGTGAGGACGAAATGACTTCTGATAATCAACGACGGCCGCCCACTCAGCGGATCGTTGATCACCGAAATAAAATACCAGTGTTAAATTTCGATCCTGTTCGAAATTATATCGGGGAACTGAAAGTGAGAAATTGTGTTTTTTATTTTCAACACAAACCGCCGATAATATAAGTCTGAATTATTTTATCTGTAGACAACATTATTATTCAAAACGCTAGGCATTAGTGAAAATGCAAAACTTATTGGAAATTTTATTCAAGGCTGATAAAAACAGTGGGGCAAAATAAAAATATAAATGATTTATTACTTAGGGGTGCATTAGTAGTCGTCAACCATGATCGTCTTCTTTCATGAGAGTTAGTGGCTGGCTTGAGATTTGGAATCTATGTATGTTATCCTGCTACGTATCTTATGAATGAGGCCCGAATAATTGGCGAACGGGCGACAGCCGTTGTAGTTTTTTGAGCCACATGTTATCGTATTTTTATTGTATTTACTTTTGTAGGCTGCGTACTCCGAAGCTGCATGTTTTTTCTACGATTGCTACGGTGGAAAATTGATTGGCGTGCTTTGGAAGCCACATATTTTTGAGCGTGGTGTTGAATTTAAGGTACCTATAAGTTTACTTTGTAATAAATTCAGTCTAAGTAAGGCGATAACCTTAAATTTATTTGATGATAAAGGATTATAATGATGTTGGTATGGTTGGACTGCGCACGGTTTCCTAGACTATAACCACTTGACAACGCTTGTTTGATATTATGAATTTAGTTTGGATGGGACCACAAAATGTTCTTATATTTGGTTATTACGAATAATGCTAAATATTTGCTCAATAAATGTTCCGAGTTAGAAACGGTTGAAATGATGACGATATTTGTAATCTTCATAGTTATATTCTGTTTTGTGTTGATTATGCGGCGCTGACTTATAATGAATTACACGCACGCTCTGTTACGAACGTCAAGCATGTTCTGGCCAACGTTGTATGAATTCCCTTCACGGTTGGGTGTGACTGGTACCATGGCTTGTGTCTCATGGTGGCGCCGCTACCGCAACCTAAGACCCATATGACATGTATGTATATGATACCTTAATGATTATAATAGCAACGTAGGTATAAAGGCAATAATATACATACAATACTTGCCAAAAATAATTGTCGATCGCTCCAGACTCGTTCGAAATAAATTTATTCTAAAAATAGAATAATTGATTTTAGTTAAATTAATTTCATAATCTCGAGGTAGCGACTCCCACGCTACTCGTCCGAACTCGCTCGCTCGAAATACGACAACCGTTTCTGGTGCGTATTGTATGTATTTTAAAGTACAAATTAAAACCTATGTGTTATGCGGGTGTTTAGTAGCCAAACAGTGTAATAAATGTCCATGTACGCATGTGACGACATATCTATTATGATGCAAAAACCTCACGACACAGGCTGTCCACTACGCTCTGAGCCATGTTTTAAGTGTTGTCAGATACATCTCTAGATTCCTGCATACATCGGTAGTTAAGCATTTTCAAATTTCAGAAAATTTAGATTCATGTCTTTTTGTCAGTACCTAGGGCGTTAAGTTCCAAGGCGGTATCGTTAAAGAAGATTTAGCGAAATGTTTTTGCTTATAATACGAAATTTCTAGCCATCAAAATATATTAACGAAACCGATGTGATGGGGGCACAATATAATATTTTGTATAAGCGAACTTTTCAAACCGTTAACATGTTCATTATATCATGTTTGTTAATCTCATTGTAGTAGAATTTCCTTAATTCAACGAAGTGAAATTTAAATTGTACTTAACGCTATCATTAATTTTTCTTCGTTTCAGCAACATTTCATGTCTAGCGGACGTGTATTGAGTACAACTGCAACAAAAAAGGAAAACCAAAAATGTTCGTCAATAGATTCAGTTCCTGGCCAGCTGATTTATAACAAGGACTCTATTATTGAGGGCTTTTATATTTTGGGTGAGGGTTTAGTCGAAAGTATTTCTTACTAACGCGTACTGCCCTTAAACATTTCCTTTGTGTAGATTGTATCAGCGCATATTTTAGCTGCATACTGCGACAGAAATACTATACCACAATACGGACAGAAATAAAATGCAAATTTTTCGCGAATCGTAAGTGAAAAATTCTGAAATAACAATAATTGTACACCTGTTAATTTTTTGCGAAAAATTTGCTTTTATTTCTGTCATTTTCCGTACTTATTTTACAAAGCTGGGCGGTACGATTATACTCTATGTATAAACTATAGCGTTTACGTGACAATTTAAGCTAAGCTATATTAAATATTTTGTGAAATTCAAATATAAACATGGTAAAAGTGATAGCTTGTGTAATTTATTTGCTTCAGTATAAGGTAAGCTAAATATAAATATTTTAGTATTTTCACGTCTATTGCTCCTAGCCGCAATTGAGATGTTAACAATGCACCATTTTAGCTGTTCGGATTCCAGCGGTCAGTTTCATTAAATGCACCAAGTCTACACAGTAATGTACCTTCCAAATGGTTTAGTACACGGCTTGAGAATATCACAGCCGGCCGGTATCACATTTGAAATTGTAACTGTGCAATTCTGATCTGATATTAATTCATCATTCCGCATATAGTTCGGAACAGAAATTTACAAAAAATATGGCGTACAACAATATCTGGTTGAAGCAGATGTTGTAGGCTGTAGCAGATCTTGCAAAATTTATTTCATTTTGAATTATTATACAATGCTGTTGAACAGGGAGTGAAAAAATCGCCTGCCACCCAGAACCAAGGCCCGCGCCTCCATTACTCATCAAATCGATCTGTTAGTAACTGTAAGTTGGGAATTTTTTACACTTTTACACTTAAGTGGTGGTTCATCAACCAAAACAAGATTGTCATGGCGGATTACGCCCCGCAGCTTTACCTCTCAGAAGTTCTCACTATGATGTATGGATGAATCTTTTACTATGACATCAATGTGCGAGAAATGCATATTTACAACATTTAAACCGTAGCGCAGGACTAATGGCTATAGTACACTGGTTTTTACGTTTTTAATAGTTGTTGGTGTTTCATTTATATAATGTAAAGTAACACGGCGATGCAACATGTGCTATCACCCATTTACTGAAGTATAAAATTTTTGTTGATGTTTTCAACGATTGTGTTATTGTGTATTTATATATTCCGATTGTGCACATTTGATGTTTTAAACTGGAAATTAAAAGTCCAATATAATGTCCGCTAACGGTAATTTTCGAGCGTATAGGGTCTCGGGCATAGGCATATACAGATATATTTTGAATATAATCGCGAACGTTTTCTTAAGTTTACCTCTTAAAATGCTTATGTGATAGAGCTGTGTGTTTTGAAAGCGGCGGTGCATCAATGACAACGAATGGATACTTAGACTGTCAACGAGCAAAAGAAATTATCATCTACCTGCAGAGCATATAATTTTCCTTAATGCACATTCAGTGTATGTGTACTAGGACCAGTTCTGGCCCTAAGAGATCCAGCTGCACCACCATTTCTCTTGGTGTGGTGCCCGGACAACCCCGGCTTCCACGACTCCCCGGTGCTCTGCGAGATAACCTAAGGGAACCGCTTAGATTAGCAGGCTGCCGGCGGGCTAACCAGGGTGTTCGGCCTGGCCCCTATTTTGGCCCACGTATCTAGTGGTACAAAGGTCCCCCTGAGGGAGAGTCAGCCCCTAAGCCTGCTCACAAGTAATAAGGCTGACTCGCCTTTCCCTCAATTCTCTTAATTCCTAATTGGAGGTGGGGTCCTTGTTCTATTCTGGCACACGGGAGCCTAGGTCCGACAATAAATTTGATGGGTTTAACAAGAAGTTTCCTGCTAAACTGGTAGCTCGAGAGAACACCTGGAGATCAATCCCCAGGGTTCTTATCTATCGAGACTAAAATTTGAAGAAAGCCAGGCATCAACTACTAAACGAGCCTAACTATGAATTTCGAGACTAAACCAGAAGTTGGATTTGCCATGCGGCGGTGCCTTAACGGGTCGTGTAATTTCCTTGCCAACTTAGGAAAGCCTTACTTGACCTAGGTACAGTCGAAGTCCTATGGAGTAAAATTTAGCCTTAGGTTCACTTTTGATTGTTTATAATTTAGAGCTTTGGTATAATCACTACATTAAATACATATCGCCAACTAAGAATTTCACACTAGTTAAACTGTAAGTTATTACATTCAGATAACCAAGATATTCTATGTACAACAAAATGCATGGGTACCTCGTAGGGCAACCCGTGATATACTTATACACCAAACGGGTCATGTGAGTCCTAATTAAACCCTACGAGGGAATCTTGTGAAAATCAATTCAGCTTGCGCTTACATTTTGTACCCCGGAGACTGCCTTAACCGCATGCCAGTACACCGGCGGGCACTTTCCTTGCCGACCGTTTTGTTGACTTCACTTGTAAAATGCTATGTGCTATCATTGTTTGACACTCTCTTGCCACTCTGCATTTCATCCATGTGATGTGCGTTATACCGAGTCCGGGAGTCAGCTGCAGTCTACTCGCAGTGAAAGTTTATGATCAGAAATTTGCTTGCGTCTGAGTCGGGCTAAAATTGCGGGTCCTTGTCAAAAGGGGAAGGCGCTGCCGCGTCTCCCGAGTTTTGTTTGCCTTGCAAAGGTTTTCGAATCGATGATTTGACATGAAAACAGAGCGCTATACCAAAACCCACCGTGTCTAAACAGGTTATGGGTCCGCGCCTATAAATTTTCCTTCACAGAAATATCTGGGGAGACAATTACTTTGTGTCCTTCTGAGGGCTGTCGCTCGGCTAACGGGTGCGAGCACGAGAATTTACTCAAAATTTGACTCGGCTATACGTTGCAGCTGACTCCGTCTCGTCTCCTAATTTGGTGATGTGCTCCTCCGAGTGTCTGATTTAAGTGGAGGCCCGCAGTCATTTGCAAGCATGAATAGGGGGCGCGCTGCCGCGCTCTCAGCGAAATGTTTAGTTTGTGAATCAAAAGAAAGCAGTGCCGATTTGAGTTAGAAAACACTTCGGACACCCCTGTATGGTTAGAATAACGGATTTGCCAGACCTGTGAAATGTGGGGAAGATAACGCACGAAAGGTCCTGATACGTCACTCCCTATGGAGCAGCCGCACCGATCCATCGATAGTTATTTCAATATTAAAAATGCGTGACGGAGTGCTCTACCGTGTCTAAACGGCCTGAGACCCGTCTGGATTTTTTGGGGTAGATGATTGAATTTGCATCGAAGAGAAAACAAATCTCAGAGTAGAAGCTCAAGTTTCGGAGTTAGCGTCAGGGGTTCCGTTCTTTATTTCTTTAAAATGCTCCGTGCTGCGTGCAAATGACTGCGTCCGTCCCGAGCGGACCACTCGCTCTGCTTCCCCAGTAACTGGGTCTTTAAGTCGTGTGAGCTGGAGTTATTCTAGTTGATTTTCCTATAACGTAAACTCGTCTCAAGCTTCTAACTCGAAAGCGAGCGCGGAAGGAGCACAAGTCGAAAGGAGTTCCATTATCTTTGTAAGCCGTTTGAAAATTTCGGAAATGTTTATGGTGCCAATTTGCGGCGGGGCTTGAACTGTTTGATGTAAATTACCAAAGCCTTCTACCGTGTCTAAACGGCCTGGAAGACTGGTTTTGAAACGACTTGACGGTGAACTATTAAACACAACGCTCAGGAACGGCTCTCGAAATTTTGATGGGGAGCCTAACGCGAATCCTTACTAATGCTCAACTAACTTTTGCCTCGGCGGCTGCCTCCAGTTCAACACGCTACAGGTTTTGTATTAAACCTTATTTCAAAGCCTTACTTCTCCCGTGTCCCTATGTCCTTCCCCCTTCCCGTGTGTACTTCTTATCCCGCTAACCCCGCTCACATCACAAAAATTAAAAGTTTTCCCCCGGGTCTAGAAAGCACAACAGCGACCCGGCGAGCGGGGAACCAGTCGAGATTTCAGAATTTCCTAACAATTTTGGCGGGCGCGCTGCTCAACTGCGTTGGGACCGCACTTACGGGTGCGCGGGGCATCCGTCGGACGCACCAGCACCCGCAAGGCGACCCCTGCTGATTAATTTTGAATGTTAGAAAACTCGTCAGGGGCGACACCGTCCCGTTTCTACACGATAGGAGCCACCCCTGGTCAATGAAAAGAAACCACCAACAAAAGCAAAATTTGAAATTATCAAAGGAAGCGGCGACAACCGCCAAACGCAAACGACAAAAAACCGCCGACTCTGGCGGTGTCTCTCTCGACTGGTCCCAATGCTGCATTGGGTATTCTACTTTTATACTCTGGTCTACCCCTCCCCGTTTCTCTCTCCGACTTGTCCCCAAAAATCTAAATTCCTCAAACATCGGCCAAGAATTAAACAAAGTCAGAAAAACCGCCTATGTACAAAATTTGAAAACTGACATCAATAATAATTATAACAGCAGCTACAAAACAGAGAATACATAGCGGCACACAGCAACAACTGGCCCGCGGCGACTATCAGCGATGGCAGCCAGCACACAAAATGTTCTTGGGGCACCACGACAAATTTAGCGTAAACAACCTGAACTTCGCGCTGGAAGGCGCGAGGTTTTCAAAAGAAAAATCTATACGAGCGCTCAGGGCGCTGGCGTTTCATTAAAATCGGAACGCGTTTTTGACGATCGCGAGCCAACGGGGAACAGTAGGCGGCCGGGGGCGGGATCAGGTTCACGTCCTGGCTGGTCGCCTGCTGATAAAAGTGGGAATTTAAGTGTAAGACCAATAGGTGGCCTGTTAGAGGCCGTTTTGTACGTAAGATGCGATAAAATTTTATGTCCCAAGTGGGTTATTAGGGCCCTGCGCGGACCGGTAAGGTCAGGTGGTCCCGGTTCCCGATTAAATAGATAGGGTAAGACCCCAGGGATGTACTGGGCTTAAAATTTTGGGGAGTTTTGGTTATTTTGGTTGAGATTTAAGCCCTTGAAGATTGGGTGTTTAAACGCCTGGTTGTGGGTCTGTAAGTACTCATGGGTAAGAGATAAATTGGCCCGAACCCGCAATTTACAAGCCTAATAGGTCCCTTATAACAAAGAACTAGGCCCGCTTGGCCTTGAATGCTTGGAAAATAGAAAAATTTCCACTTTTAACGCCCTCTCGTAAAGTGACGTTATGATAGATTTTGTCCCTATTTCTATTGATTTGATCCTTCGCACCTCGCTCCGCAATTTAATTATATCGTAACCGCATGCCAGAACAGGTCCTCGAGATCCGAATGTTACAAAAGTTCTCCCATTAGATTTTCACTTAAAAAGATCCCGTATGCTGCCCCGACCCATCCGGACACGCGGTACTACATATAAGATAAAATAAAATAACATTTTTAGGCACACAATAAACGCACATGTTATCATTGAATTTACTTAGGGTCGATCGCATACCATACTTAGTATTATGATTAATTTCACTTCGGTGCCAAAATCACCCCGTGCACCTCGGGTGGGTGGAGCGTGACGATGCGACAAATTATATCCATGACGTATTTTATTTTTACAACAACGATAAATGATAAGACACAACATAATACTCAAGTCACGCTCCACCGGTATCCGATCGCCCATCGCATCCAGTTTTCCCCATTTTTTTTGACTTTGACTTAGATATTTTATCCGTCTCAGATATCCTGTTGAAATTTCTAAAATTTTGGGCTGTTACATATGTTTCATCCTAAATGTTATTTTTGCCGAGACCAGGTTAGTTTGCGTAACCTATGGCTTACAATCACATGGAAAATTCTAAATTTTTGTATTTGGCGTGCCACAAGTGACCCTGACTGCGTTAGAATAGCCTAAGAAAAAAGAACAGCTAGCGCGGATGGTTCCCCCTGACTTGGGCTTACTATATCGAGAGCGGCGTAGCCTTCATTTTTTACACCCATTAGGATTATTTGGGCCGACAGTAAAGATAACAGTAAAATTTATCTTCGTTTGCAAAAACAGCATAGCTAAGGCCAAATGGGTTTTCATCCTATCTAGTGATTCGGTGGAACGTATATGCTTCCTGAGCTTTACTTTCATGATACAAGCGGTCAGCTAATCAAACTGGTTCTCGAAAAGTTGGGGAATTACACAGAAAACTTACCCGAATACTTTAATACCTACAAGAACGAAATTTCAAAAATGAATCTCAAAATAGTTCTTTGAATTTTGATAGATTATCTGGTGGTGCGAAAATCAAAGACATCAAGAAATCAAATTTCATGGTATCTATAGTGTGGAACCAGACCGTTGGAGCAAAATATGGATCCTGGGAATCTGCGAAAGTGAACATTTGGAAACCTGCGGCATAAGTTCGTGAGTACTTAGAGTTTGGAAATTAGTGAACATTTGAACTAACGGAATTGCATATTGCGTTCATTTGAGAAAACTCCGACTTTGGGTACTGGGATCGGAAATCTGTGGACAGGGAAGGTAGTAAATACCAGGGTTGGTTTTTTCCGCAAAACAAGTCAAAGTTTACTGTTTGCTTTTTACTTGTTGGTATATTAGAAAAATAGCATGAAACACAGTTGCGAAATTGAAACCCGATATTGATTGTCAATGCCTTAATTACTGAAAAAGGTCTAAAACTGCAATGTTGTCACATAGAATTTGCAATCATACAATGCAGCGGCACTTGAATCTTTCCAACTGGCAGGGTTATGTGAAAGCCCTACGGTGGCTATATCGATAGGAGTGCGTATAATCATTTGGTTCAAATTAATAGTGAAAGTACTTCATATTTTTAGTGTTGCGTACACTTTACTAACTGGTGTCAAACTGCCCACCGTCCAAGTGGTGCTTGAAGCGCATTAATACAATGGAGTATGTAATTTAAGTCAACGATCGATGTATTTAGTTTATGACCTGTCGTGGTTAAAATACCATACATGCCCGCGGGTATCTATCACAGGTAAACAGACCGGTGCGGGGAGTGGGATGGTGGTGGGTAACCACCAAAGTATGTAACCCCTAGGTTTTTAGTTTTTCTTGGAGGGGGGCTGAGTTTATGATTAAAACCCGTTCGCTGACGGGCCCGTAAATTTACGGGCTGGCCTTTTTTGAAAAAATTGTGCTGGTAGTTTTTGAATAATTTTCCCTCCAATCATGAAATGATTAATAACGAGTCCAATTACGTCAAAAAACAGTCAAAATACGCTGAAATACGGCCTCCGTAAATTTACGGGCTCGACAATTTTCAAACTGCCAGGAATTTACCATACGCCAAGCCCGTAAAATTACGGGAAAACATATTGATGCGAGATATACGGAGGCATTATATCAGCGTTAGATTCCACCTACAACTGTGGAGCGTCTAGACCTATCGCTCCTCTATCCAGTTAAGTAGTCCCGGTTGAAACAGTAAAACGCAAACAAAGCCACTAGGCAAAATACCATCGAATTAATGAAAAACATATGTTTACACGAACATAACCGATGAAGCAAACTAATGTAATACATAATAAAATCATGACATTTTCGTAACATACATGCATACGATTAGGTGTTACATAATCGCATAATCTGTTTTCTAAAATTCAGCTACACCGATGCGAACTTATCGAATTGTAATGTAGCTCATAAGTGACATTAATAGGAAACATCCTTGCACAAGTAATCATGATCATTTTAGTTATTCAAAGTGATACCTTTTCTCATACCCTATAGTTCACCATCGTCAATAAGCCAGACAGCCTAAAATCAATAGAAAAATTCAGTAATTAAAGATATGTCACCATATTGCTAACACAAACGGGTTCCAAGTGTCTTTTGGTATCAAATACTGTCAATGCTTATCTGATTTGATCGTACAATGCTTTCGCCTCGAGACAATTTGGTAGCGATCATTTCTTGCGGGTTCCGTTTGCGACTTGTTCGCAGTGTTCCACACGTATGCACGCAACTATCAAGTAGTCGTTCTGCAAGCGATACAGAATTGTAGAAATTGTCCATATACACATGATGGCCATTGCCCACAAAGGGTTGTACGAGTTTCGTCACAACGTCGCCAACATGGCCAAGGTCACTTGGCGCCGCCTGCCGTTGTCCGGTATAGACCAAAGTATTAAGAAAAACTCCGTTTGGTTCGCAGATGCTGTACATCTTTATACCATATTTGTGCGTTTATTTGGAATATACTGCCGGAAAATAAGTCTGTCTCTCCATAGCATAACAGATTCATCGATGCATAATTCGCGACCCGGATAGTAGAACTTCCGCAGCCATAGATGGCAAACCCTAATAAAGGGTTCGATCTTAGAGAGGCGATCTTCACTGTCCTCCGGCGAGGGATCCGAGAAATGCAGAAACTTTAGCAGCAGCTGAAACCGATTTGGAGAAATAATAGCGTTGTTAAATGTTGGGGTTTGCAAGTAATCGCTGGTCGACCAGTACATTTCGATCGTCGGCTTTTTGATCACTCCCATTAGTAGGTTGAGTCCCAGAAAGGCGCGCATTTCACGGCGATCCATATCACGCCATTCAGCTAAACATGAACGACGGGTTATCTTTATTTTGTTTTCTCGAAGATACTTTGCAGCGTATTTATTCGTCTCCAATACTATTGCGTCAATAATATCATTTGTGAATAACCTGGAGAAGAAGAAGAACGGGTCGGCGTCAGGCGGAATTGTGACCAAAATTGACCGCTGCTTCAAATAAACAAGTGGGATTGGTGTCAGGTTCTCTTGCCGCCATGCACGGCTAAGGTATACAGTATTGGCTTCCAGTGTTTCATCGTCCTCAGACTCCAGCCCAAACGCGGTGTCTTCACCTGCCCCGATTTCAGCTGGCTCAGGATCATCGCTGGAGTCGGATGACGGCAAATACTCTGAAGCGCTCTCCGAATCAAATAAACTACTGTCCGAATCAGAGTTAGTATTAGACATGATTGGTATTTACGAACGAGTACTGATTTTTTGGCGTTAAACACTGAAAAAATAACAGATATACGTTTATCATGTTAAACATGTACGTTATAGTATATATTACACCAAGATTATATGTCCTAACATAGAAAAACCTGTAGGCGAATGGACGATAGCGGTTCACCATCACCATGCTGAACTTCCATGATCTCCTTAGCCAGTGAGAGTATGATACTTTTGCTACACGCCACATATATCGTTTAGTTTTCACACGTGCGCCGGACATATATTTTGACATATCTTTTAAATTTACGACAGCCCGTAAATTTACGGGCCGTCAAGATTTTTGAAAACTGCATGCCCGTAAAATTACGGGCTCGGCAGCGAAAGGGTTAACTAACCCCCGTCCCATATACTCCTGTGGGCATGTGCGCCTGGCCTGTGTCAGCCTAGTTTGCTGCTTTCATATGCTCGATGCAAATCCCATGGCCCTATTCAGTAGCGCGGCTATTTAATTTAAATTTGCCATCGCGGAAAAGTTTCTGATGCGGTGAAGGAAGCAACCTATGCTTATGCTAAGATTATAAATTTAGTTGATGCTTGAAAGATGTAGTTATACCATTGCTACCATATAAATCATACGCATGAAATGTAAAGTATGTTTATATGGTTGTAAATAAAGCTCACGGGTGTAATATTTTGTTGTATAAAGGTATTCCAACTATTTTCCACTTCAAAATACCGAAATACACTTTTACCATTTTTTCGGGGGGGGGGGTAGGAATAAAACGGAAAAAACATTTTCGGTTGGTTTTTTCCGGCACCCAGCTCTGGTAAATACTAATATTGAGAACATTGTGATTTTAAATAGATTATTAAGGCTGTGGTAGATTTTTAAGTTTAACAAAACCGTAATTCGTGAAATTTTTAACAGTGTCGTTGATAGAGTGGAATCTTGTCTACATATATAAAACAAATCCGCAGATTGGGTGCAGTATGATAAACGGTTAGACATATTCATCATTCAAAGAACTTCATAGGCAACCGTAAACTCATATTTTTCAGCATGGTATTTGCGCGATAGCATGTTAAAACGCTGCTGGCAACTGCAACAAAAAAGGAAAACCAAAAATGTTCGTCAATAGATTCAGTTCCTGGCCAGCTGATTTATAACAAGGACTCTATTATTGAGGGCTTTTATATTTTGGGTGAGGGTTTAGTCGAAAGTATTTCTTACTAACGCGTACTGCCCTTAAACATTTCCTTTGTGTAGATTGTATCAGCGCATATTTTAGCTGCATACTGCGACAGAAATACTATACCACAATACGGACAGAAATAAAATGCAAATTTTTCGCGAATCGTAAGTGAAAAATTCTGAAATAACAATAACTGTACACCTGTTAATTTTTTGCGAAAAATTTGCTTTTATTTCTGTCATTTTCCGTACTTATTTTACAAAGCTGGGCGGTACGATTATACTCTATGTATAAACTATAGCGTTTACGTGACAATTTAAGCTAAGCTATATTAAATATTTTGTGAAATTCAAATATAAACATGGTAAAAGTGATAGCTTGTGTAATTTATTTGCTTCAGTATAAGGTAAGCTAAATATAAATATTTTAGTATTTTCACGTCTATTGCTCTTAGCCGCAATTGAGATGTTAACAATGCACCATTTTAGCTGTTCGGATTCCAGCGGTCAGTTTCATTAAATGCACCAAGTCTACACAGTAATGTACCTTCCAAATGGTTTAGTACACGGCTTGAGAATATCACAGCCGGCCGGTATCACATTTGAAATTGTAACTGTGCAATTCTGATCTGATATTAATTCATCATTCCGCATATAGTTCGGAACAGAAATTTACAAAAAATATGGCGTACAACAATATCTGGTTGAAGCAGATGTTGTAGGCTGTAGCAGATCTTGCAAAATTTATTTCATTTTGAATTATTATACAATGCTGTTGAACAGGGAGTGAAAAAATCGCCTGCCACCCAGAACCAAGGCCCGCGCCTCCATTACTCATCAAATCGATCTGTTAGTAACTGTAAGTTGGGAATTTTTTGCACTTTTACACTTAAGTGGTGGTTCATCAACCAAAACAAGATTGTCATGGCGGATTACGCCCCGCAGCTTTACCTCTCAGAAGTTCTCACTATGATGTATGGTTGAATCTTTTACTATGACATCAATGTGCGAGAAATGCATATTTACAACATTTAAACCGTAGCGCAGGACTAATGGCTATAGTACACTGGTTTTTACGTTTTTAATAGTTGTTGGTGTTTCATTTATATAATGTAAAGTAACACGGCGATGCAACATGTGCTATCACCCATTTACTGAAGTATAAAATTTTTGTTGATGTTTTCAACGATTGTGTTATTGTGTATTTATATATTCCGATTGTGCACATTTGATGTTTTAAACTGGAAATTAAAAGTCCAATATAATGTACGCTAACGGTAATTTTCGAGCGTATAGGGTCTCGGGCATAGGCATATACAGATATATTTTGAATATAATCGCGAACGTTTTCTTAAGTTTACCTCTTAAAATGCTTATGTGATAGAGCTGTGTGTTTTGAAAGCGGCGGTGCATCAATGACAACGAATGGATACTTAGACTGTCAACGAGCAAAAGAAATTATCATCTACCTGCAGAGCATATAATTTTCCTTAATGCACATTCAGTGTATGTGTACTAGGACCAGTTCTGGCCCTAAGAGATCCAGCTGCACCACCATTTCTCTTGGTGTGGTGCCCGGACAACCCCGGCTTCCACGACTCCCCGGTGCTCTGCGAGATAACCTAAGGGAACCGCTTAGATTAGCAGGCTGCCGGCGGGCTAACCAGGGTGTTCGGCCTGGCCCCTATTTTGGCCCACGTATCTAGTGGTACAAAGGTCCCCCTGAGGGAGAGTCAGCCCCTAAGCCTGCTCACAAGTAATAAGGCTGACTCGCCTTTCCCTCAATTCTCTTAATTCCTAATTGGAGGTGGGGTCCTTGTTCTATTCTGGCACACGGGAGCCTAGGTCCGACAATAAATTTGATGGGTTTAACAAGAAGTTTCCTGCTAAACTGGTAGCTCGAGAGAACACCTGGAGATCAATCCCCAGGGTTCTTATCTATCGAGACTAAAATTTGAAGAAAGCCAGGCATCAACTACTAAACGAGCCTAACTATGAATTTCGAGACTAAACCAGAAGTTGGATTTGCCATGCGGCGGTGCCTTAACGGGTCGTGTAATTTCCTTGCCAACTTAGGAAAGCTTTACTTGACCTAGGTACAGTCGAAGTCCTATGGAGTAAAATTTAGCCTTAGGTTCACTTTTGATTGTTTATAATTTAGAGCTTTGGTATAATCACTACATTAAATACATATCGCCAACTAAGAATTTCACACTAGTTAAACTGTAAGTTATTACATTCAAATAACCAAGATATTCTATGTACAACAAAATGCATGGGTACCTCGTAGGGCAACCCGTGATATACTTATACACCAAACGGGTCATGTGAGTCCTAATTAAACCCTACGAGGGAATCTTGTGAAAATCAATTCAGCTTGCGCTTACATTTTGTACCCCGGGGACTGCCTTAACCGCATGCCAGTACACCGGCGGGCACTTTCCTTGCCGACCGTTTTGTTGACTTCACTTGTAAAATGCTATGTGCTATCATTGTTTGACACTCTCTTGCCACTCTGCATTTCATCCATGTGATGTGCGTTATACCGAGTCCGGGAGTCAGCTGCAGTCTACTCGCAGTGAAAGTTTATGATCAGAAATTTGCTTGCGTCTGAGTCGGGCTAAAATTGCGGGTCCTTGTCAAAAGGGGAAGGCGCTGCCGCGTCTCCCGAGTTTTGTTTGCCTTGCAAAGGTTTTCGAATCGATGATTTGACATGAAAACAGAGCGCTATACCGAAACCCACCGTGTCTAAACAGGTTATGGGTCCGCGCCTATAAATTTTCCTTCACAGAAATATCTGGGGAGACAATTACTTTGTGTCCTTCTGAGGGCTGTCGCTCGGCTAACGGGTGCGAGCACGAGAATTTACTCAAAATTTGACTCGGCTATACGTTGCAGCTGACTCCGTCTCGTCTCCTAATTTGGTGATGTGCTCCTCCGAGTGTCTGATTTAAGTGGAGGCCCGCAGGCATTTGCAAGCATGAATAGGGCGCGCGCTGCCGCGCTCTCAGCGAAATGTTTAGTTTGTGAATCAAAAGAAAGCAGTGCCGATTTGAGTTAGAAAACACTTCGGACACCCCTGTATGGTTAGAATAACGGATTTGCCAAACCTGTGAAATGTGGGGAAGATAACGCACGAAAGGTCCTGATACGTCACTCCCTATGGAGCAGCCGCACCGATCCATCGATAGTTATTCCAATATTAAAAATGCGTGACGGAGTGCTCTACCGTGTCTAAACGGCCTGAGACCCGTCTGGATTTTTTGGGGTAGATGATTGAATTTGCATCGAAGAGAAAACAAATCTCAGAGTAGAAGCTCAAGTTTCGGAGTTAGCGTCAGGGGTTCCGTTCTTTATTTCTTTAAAATGCTCCGTGCTGCGTGCAAATGACTGCGTCCGTCCCGAGCGGACCACTCGCTCTGCTTCCCCAGTAACTGGGTCTTTAAGTCGTGTGAGCTGGAGTTATTCTAGTTGATTTTCCTATAACGTAAACTCGTCTCAAGCTTCTAACTCGAAAGCGAGCGCGGAAGGAGCACAAGTCGAAAGGAGTTCCATTATCTTTGTAAGCCGTTTGAAAATTTCGGAAATGTTTATGGTGCCAATTTGCGGCGGGGCTTGAACTGTTTGATGTAAATTACCAAAGCCTTCTACCGTGTCTAAACGGCCTGGAAGACTGGTTTTGAAACGACTTGACGGTGAACTATTAAACAAAACGCTCAGGAACGGCTCTCGAAATTTTGATGGGGAGCCTAACGCGAATCCTTACTAATGCTCAACTAACTTTTGCCTCGGCGGCTGCCTCCAGTTCAACACGCTACAGGTTTTGTATTAAACCTTATTTCAAAGCCTTACTTCTCCCGTGTCCCTATGTCCTTCCCCCTTCCCGTGTGTACTTCTTATCCCGCTAACCCCGCTCACATCACAAAAATTAAAAGTTTTCCCCCGGGTCTAGAAAGCACAACAGCGACCCGGCGAGCGGGGAACCAGTCGAGATTTCAGAATTTCCTAACAATTTTGGCGGGCGCGCTGCTCAACTGCGTTGGGACCGCACTTACGGGTGCGCGGGGCATCCGTCGGACGCACCAGCACCCGCAAGGCGACCCCTGCTGATTAATTTTGAACGTTAGAAAACTCGTCAGGGGCGACACCGTCCCGTTTCTACACGATAGGAGCCACCCCTGGTCAATGAAAAGAAACCACCAACAAAAGCAAAATTTGAAATTATCAAAGGAAGCGGCGACAACCGCCAAACGCAAACGACAAAAAACCGCCGACTCTGGCGGTGTCTCGCTCGACTGGTCCCAATGCTGCATTGGGTATTCTACTTTTATACTCTAGTCTACCCCTCCCCGTTTCTCTCTCCGACTTGTCCCCAAAAATCTAAATTCCTCAAACATCGGCCAAGAATTAAACAAAGTCAGAAAAACCGCCTATGTACAAAATTTGAAAACTGACATCAATAATAATTATAACAGCAGCTACAAAACAGAGAATACATAGCGGCACACAGCAACAACTGGCCCGCGGCGACTATCAGCGATGGCAGCCAGCACACAAAATGTTCTTGGGGCACCACGACAAATTTAGCGTAAACAACCTAAACTTCGCGCTGGAAGGCGCGAGGTTTTCAAAAGAAAAATCTATACGAGCGCTCAGGGCGCTGGCGTTTCATTAAAATCAGAACGCGTTTTTGACGATCGCGAGCCAACGGGGAACAGTAGGCGGCCGGGGGCGGGATCAGGTTCACGTCCTGGCTGGTCGCCGGCTGATAAAAGTGGGAATTTAAGTGTAAGACCAATAGGTGGTCTGTTAGAGGCCGTTTTGTACGTAAGATGCGATAAAATTTTATGTCCCAAGTGGGTTATTAGGGCCCTGCGCGGACCGGTAAGGTCAGGTGGTCCCGGTTCCCGATTAAATAGATAGGGTAAGACCCCAGGGATGTACTGGGCTTAAAAGTTTGGGGAGTTTTGGTTATTTTGGTTGAGATTTAAGCCCTTGAAGATTGGGTGTTTAAACGCCTGGTTGTGGGTCTGTAAGTACTCATGGGTAAGAGATAAATTGGCCCGAACCCGCAATTTACAAGCCTAATAGGTCCCTTATAACAAAGAACTAGGCCCGCTTGGCCTGGAATGCTTGGAAAATAGAAAAATTTCCACTTTTAACGCCCTCTCGTAAAGTGACGTTATGATAGATTTTGTCCCTATTTCTATTGATTTGATCCTTCGCACCTCGCTCCGCAATTTAATTATATCGTAACCGCATGCCAGAACAGGTCCTCGAGATCCGAATGTTACAAAAGTTCTCCCATTAGATTTTCACTTAAAAAGATCCCGTATGCTGCCCCGACCCATCCGGAGATACGTTACTACATATAAGATAAAATAAAATAACATTTTTAGGCACACAATAAACGCACATGTTATCATTGAATTTACTTAGGGTCTATCGCATACCATACTTAGTATTATGATTAATTTCACTTCGGTGCCAAAATCACCCCGTGCACTCTCTGGGTGGGTGGAGCGTGACTAATGCGACAAATTATATCCATGACGTATTTTATTTTTACAACAACGATAAATCATAAGACACAACATAATACTCAAGTCAAGCTCCACCGGTATCCGATCGCCCATCGCATCCAATTTCCGTCTTTGACTTTGATTTGAATATTTTATCCGTCTCAGATATCCTGTTGAAATTCCTAAAATTTCGGGCTGTTACATATGTTTCATCCTAAATGTTATTTTTGCTGAGAACGGGTATAGTTTGCGTAACCTAATGGCTTACAATCACATGGAAAATTCTAAATTTTTGTATTTGGCGTGCGACAAGTGACCCTGACTGCGTTAGAATAGCCTAAGAAAAAGAACAGCTAGCGCGGATGGTTCCCCCTGACTTGGGCTTACTATATCGAGAGCGGCGTAGCCTTCATTTTTTACGCCCATTAGGAATTATTCGGGCCGTCAGTAAGTATAACAGTAAAATTTACCTTCGTTTGCAAAAACAGCATAGCTAAGGCCAAATGGGTTTTCATCCTATCTAGTGATTCGGTGGAACGTATATGCTTCCTGAGCTTTACTTTCATGATACAAGCGGTCAGCTAATCAAACTGGTTCTCTGAAAAGTTGGCAAAATTACACAGAAAACTTACCCGAATACTTTAATACCTACAAGAACGAAATTTCAAAAATGAATCTCAAAATAGTTCTTTGAATTTTCGATATATTATCTGGCTGTGCGAAAATCAAAGACATCAAGAAATCAAATTTCATGGTATTTATAGTGTGGAACCAGACCGTTGCAGCAATACGGATCCTGGGAATCTGCGAAAGTGAACATTTGGAAACCTGCGGCATAAGTTCGTG
>JASANE010014592.1:0-46791 GCA_030248225.1 Trileptium ribeirensis
GCTCTGGTAAAGCTACATGGAATAGGCCTATTAGTTTGCGGATACCTCGTGTACTTATTGAGAAAAGTCGCAAAAACTGGAGGGGGTGCCCGAAAAATGGGCCAAAATGACGTCATTTTGCCCCATAACTTTTCTCACGGCAAAAAAATTCAAAAATCGGGCTCCGTCACAGTAAGTACCATTGCGGTTCGAATGAGCTATTGTGCATCAAAATCTGCCCAACCGTTATCGAGATCCAGGTGCGACACACAGACACACACAGACAGGACCTCCTCAACCCCCCTCCAGAGCCAAAATTGAAAATTCTCGTTCCACTCGCTCGCTTCTCGAATTCAATTATTAATATATATATTTATTTATTATTAGACTTATATATTTCTGGGAGAATTTAGAGTCAGTTTTGGGGTTAGAAATAGGATATTCCCTGGGAATTAAATTTCTAGATTGAAATAGGTTGGTAGAACACCGTTTGATAATTTTAAGGGTTTAGGAAATCGCAGAAAGTTGGGAAAGTTAAATATTGAAACACTTAAATTAGGGAAAAATGCGAGAAATTAGGAGATTCCAAAAAGTCCTAAAAATGGAGTAAGGATGATCAGGCTGTCCCGACCCAGGAAGAATATGAAACACACATTGGTAGGTAGTGGGGTAGAGTTTAAAGGTAACAAGAGAATTTGCAAATAATCTTAAGATTTAAATGAAAATGTTAAATTTTGTCAAGTTTTCGTTTTAGAGGTAAATGTTTCTGAAATGAAAGAAAACTGATAGTAGGTTACCCGGGTAGGGATATATCATCGGACCGGAGATGAGAAAGAATACAGCCCGCCTGAAGGGAAGATTTATAAATTGAGAAACAAATATATGTGTTTAAGTAGAAATATGGGAATTTATGAAGTTGTGAAGTTTAGATCTTATTTGAGAAATTATATAAAATGAAAAAGAAATAAAAGTTCCCAGATATATAAAATTTGGGCAGATTTCTCCTTTGAGAAGGTGATATGGAATTTACTTCCCCTGCAAGAAGAGATATTAATTGTAGGGTAAATTTGTTATTTATGTAGAAATGTGGAAATTTGTCGGATTGTACATTTTAGTTTGTATATTAGGATTGGGGAGTAATATAGTTGAAATAAGGACAAATGGAGGTCATCATACTAGAATATCGTGGAAAATCCCCTTGTGGAAGAGAATATGAGTCACCCCTTGGGGAAAATGAAGATCTCCCTTGGGAAGGGTAAGTGAATTGTTATAATTTTGTGGGTAAAGTCAAGACCAGTGAAATATAGTCTCCTAGGGAAGGAAAATACAGGATTGGACATGCCCAAAAGTTGATATCCTGTGGACCTGACTCCTCAACATACCTGTTGAGGATGAAATCTTATGGAGCAAGTTAATTTTGTATTTTAGGTTTAGTTCTGGGAATGGAGAAAATGAAAATTTAAGGAATTAAATCATGATTGACTAACTGTTACCGATTTACATTAACAAGATTTATGCAAAATATTATCAACACAGACATACGCATAATATTATGGCAGTAAAAAATATAACTGAGCAAATTAGCATACATAACTATCACTTTACCTAGCAGGAAATACTACATATAAAGCTAATATAAGACCAGATTATAAGTAGAAAATTTCACTTGGTGATGGTTCAAAAACCCTTTATGTGAAGAAAAGATTGTTCATAAAGCTGTATATAGAGACCGGTAAGAATAAAAAAGCTATTTTTTTGGTAAAGTTTTGCTAATCCAAAATAAATGGAGCGGTTCTATAACCAAAGTATAGTTTCTAAGTGAGATTTAGATTAAATTGTATCGTTATCACGGCTCTGGTTTAGCCCGTGAGTTGGATATATCAGTAGGAAGCCAAGATTATGCTATAACACATTATAACACATTATGCTAACAAAACTATATAATGAATAAGGCATAAAAATATAACATATCCCTGCACTTAAAACACAGCATGACAGTATTGAGGTAGGTGGAAAATTGGAATGTACGATAGTAACGTTATAAATTTTTTGTGTTTATCCATCCCATAAGTAATGTAGAAGAAAAGTCACGATTTTTAAATGTACTGCGTAAAACCAAATAGGATGGTTTTGAAAGAGTTTGAATACGAATCTCCTTGAGAGAACAATATAAATTTTTTATCAAATTAAAGTTCCTATCACTTTAAGTAAGGAATTGGCTTTTTACTCTGTAAAGCGTGACCAGAAGCCTAGCTTTAGTCAATAGTCGCTAAATCCAAAGAAAGATTTTAGCAATTGTCTGATAAATGAGGTGAAATCAAATACAAGAGAAATTGGCTGTAGAATTGGTTTTGCAATTTCGTTTTTGCGAGAATTTGTTACATATAATTTAGTGGGCTAGGCCCGCTATAACTAGTGAAGTAGTTGGCAGCTACTCTTTAGTGTCCCACAATTCTATTCAAGTGGTTAACCGGATCAACCTCAACCGTCGAATCGTCCCCGAATTAATGACGTTGGTGCCCCGCGCCACGAACTCAACCTTGGTATACCTACAAGTGAGTCCTTCCCAATCAACTCCAAGTTATATACTTTGGAAACTTACGGAGGGCCGTCACGATCCAAGTATTTCGCTCTATTCTTATTCACACTTCTATCAGGGAAAATTAATGGCGGTAATATACATTATTACAATAAAGCGCCTATTGGTGCCTATTGTTTTATAACCCAATGCTAATTTTCGTAGAACAAGGCTATGCCAATATAGATTTGAACCAGCAAACCGTACTTCTTTCTGACTGGGAATTAATGTCTGCTATCCACGTATTCAAAAACATAAACCATGAACAAAATAAATGAGGAACCAGGTAACAATAGCGAACATACCTGTGACTGGAGAAATCATAAGAATTTCGTAGCACAAATTTAAAAAGTGCATAAGGCACTACCTAGATAATCCAAAACAATTGAAACGATAAGAATAAATCGATAAGTAATGTGTCCAACTAAGGTATCGTGAAAAAATTCCAGCAAAGCGGAAGTAAATTTGCGTGATAGACTAATAAAAAGAACCGCTTATCGTTATCGATGTTACCCTAATGGCCACCGAAGCTTACTCTAGACTAGTGAAACTAAAATTAAACAGGGCTAACACATGTTAGCTAATTTAGACAATTGATGCTAATTATGCAATGCCGGGTTGGTTGGTGGGAATCTATACAATAATTGAAAACAAAAAGCATGAAACAAGGAAACGAAAAGAAAGCCAGGGGAGGGAGGGATATAATAATGGATTTGGTGACCATCCCGGGGTTTTTAAGTAATTTGGGGATTTTGGGCGGGTTTGGACCGGAAACCCTCCGGCATCCTGGTAGACCCTTTACAGCAGGTAGACCCCGCCAAGTTGAAAGCTATTTCTTTCTTCTATAACCACCCATGTAGCTAAGTATTTAAAAGACATAAATTCAATTTCTCTAAATAAAATAGATAGGTAAATATAAAAATACAAAACACAAATACTTAAACGGAGTTTGAATGGTTTCCATAAACAAAAATTACTTTTATTCATCAAAATTATATATAAATAAGATCTAGGCGTAAGACTATCAACGGTTATGCGAAACGTATTCCCTAACACTACCGAAAGGGTCAAATAGTACGTAATAGAAAAATTTTACATCGTTTACAGTATGAATCAGATATTTGTTACTAATGGGAGGTAAAAAATCAACAAGATTATTATATTATGGCTGTAATATTTCTGTGAGCCTTTAACATAGGGCATATTAAATGTCATATTTGACGTACTGGCGAATGGAAAATTATGAAAGCAGAATGAAGTAATTTATTACAAATAAGCAGTGTTGAATTTTTAAAGATTCCTGCTTTGAACATTTTCAGTGAACAACTAAATGGTGCGTAGAGACCAATTTTGTGTGGCAGTTATCTGCATCTGAAGTGAGATTAGGAACATCAATTTGCACATTTACTCCACTATAAAAGTAGAATCTGGCAGCAGTTTAAAGTAACAATATTAGTAGGTAAGCAGTCATAAAATACATGGTTGTACAACGGGTATTAATCATGAATCGAAGCGCCCCTCTTAGGTGATAAAAACACCAAAAATTTGCGCTAAGTTTAACCAAGAACAATTTACAGACTTTTTTCACTGCGACGTGGATGTTGAAGCGATATTACGCACTAAAGCACTTTCTAACTAATACAAGCACAGTGGAAACTTGAAAGATGTATATGGCATAACAAAATACATTTTATAGCTCAAAATATATACGTGGCTGAGACGCTGTTATTTTCTGCTCATAAAGATTATTCACCTTTGAGCAAACCAAGATTGTTATGACCATATCATAATCATGAGCACACAACGAGCTTAATTGATAAATGCATGCTGATCTAATCTATATACCCAATGGACGTTTCCATTTTCTGTGATGACTTCGGCCTAGCGGGCATTAAAAATGTTCGTTCATTTCACATGTTGCAGATAAGACTAGATCCTCTGGGTTGGCGATCCTTTTTTTAGGTACTACCCGGTTCCCGCGGAAAATTTATTTTATGTATATGTGTGTTTTATAATAGGCGTACATAAAATTGTTTGTTTTGTTAAAACGCGGGAATTATTGGGAAGGAATTTTTTCTTTCCTAACAAAGTCGGGAATTTTTGAGAACGAAATTTTTCTTCCCGAAAATTGCGGCAATGAAATTTTTCTTCCCGAAAATTCCGCTGCAATGAAATTTTTCTTCCCGAAAATTCCCGAAAATTTTTGAGAAGGAAATTTTTCTTCCCGAAAATGCTCGGCAATTTTCAGAAAGGCAATTTTCCCTCCCGAAAAAAACCGGAGAATTTTTGGGAAGAAAATATTCTTAGCACTAAGGACCGGACGTAATAACTCCACCCGTCCGTTATCCGTGGGCTAGATTGTTCGCATAACATTAGAAATCTACTCAATCCGATTTGCAAGTATCCGGGCGATCCTAAACTGAAGAATGTGCAATGATGTTATATATTGTAATGTAGTTAACGGTGCTTTCGTAGAAGAGAACGCGTGCATACCCGGATTGGCAAGGGACAATGGTCAGAACATTACATGAGAATTCGTTTAATTTCGTGATTTCGGTACTTTACGGCCGATCCTGATAAATGCCTAGCAATGTCTGATATCTGTTATATCGTATCGTCTAATGCATGGTTGTGTCAGGACGGGTCGTGACACTGTGAAGAACGTTCTTCGGGTCGCACTTTAACAGAAGTCGCCTTTAAGGAACAAATCTGTTGGTAAGAAACTGGTCCAAGAATTTCCGCCCGCTACCTTAAAGGAGGACGCGGACAAAGCGAAGGGCCCTGGGCCAGCTCCCAGTTGTACCTCAATTGTTGCCCTTTTCGTGTTGAGACTCAGGTTAAGACCATCGAGGGCAACCAAGAGCGCGCCTACGCTCACGGACCCTGGAGTAATGAGGAGCTTAAACAAAATGGCTCCGTTGAAAATGACGGAAAGATGGGTTAGCCTTACCTCTTGGAAGCAGGGTTAAAAATTGACCCTCTCTCAGGGGACGTCCATGCCACTAAAAAGTGAACCGATATAGAGGCCAGGCCGAACAACCTGGGAAGCCCGCCGGCAGCCTCCCGCTAAGCTAACTGGTTCCTTAGGTCAACTAGCTGTTAACTGGGGAGTCCGTGAAGCCGGTGTCGTCCGAGCACCACAGCGGGGAATGGTGGTGCAGCTGGGATCCCTCAGGACCAGAACTCATAATAATACAATATAGTTGCCCTAACTAAACAAAACCATTTTATTCACTCAAGCCCTCTTGTATGCTTGAGGGTACCTTACATTTTTATTTTCATGCTTGGAATACATAAAAAATCTTATTATCAGGAGTATTGTAGCTTCTTATTCTTCTTCCAGGAGTGCGTTACACAGGAGTTCAATACTCCAACAGTTAAGTCGAGTTCTGAAAAGGCCAAGAGGCTCTTGATCCACCCAGTCGTTAAGCCGTTTTAAAAGTTAACCCTGTTTTGTGTTGGTTACATGTTACAGACAGTAATTAAATAGGAGATTTTTGCCCATTTTTTGGAAATCCTTAATATTTTTACGCGGATTCCAAATATAGGCATGTGAACACTTGTTTGCGAACATGAAAATACGCGGATGGTCTCGGTGCGACCCTTCGTTGGCCAGCCGTACTCTGTCAACTTTGCTCTCCAAACAAATTTGAAGCCAGGTCAGCTCTACCATCACCCCAAAGTAAGATCCTACGCGGAAATTTGCTTTCGATATAATTTTTTATCGTAATCAGCTCAAAGAAAAATTTTCTGAAAACTTGACTAATCCCAATAAGATTAAAATTTGGATGTGTTATCCGATTAAATTTGCTGTGAAATCTAGCTAAAAGTTACTGGGAGTGAAAAAGACGTCGGTTTCCTAATTTATGATTCATACATAAAAATTTCGACCAAACTTTCTATAGTTCCAAGCAACTCTTAGAACGACGAGTCGTGCCTTACGGCGGGGAATAATCAACACGACGGAGTATGACTAGCTACATTCAGAATTCAGACCTATGAAATATTGGACGTATGGGCGAAGATAATATACATATAAATATACCTACCTATCTCCTGGTCATGTGTAAATAATCACCCTTGCCATATCGCCGAGCCCCCGCCAACACTTACCGGTATCACCTATACAATAATCTATTCGGCTGTTCCACTGATCGCAGATGCATAGCAAGATTAGAAGATATTTTAAACAAGGCATTACCAATCATAAAGTCATTCGGATATTTGAAGTCAAACACTTGATTGCTTACCGTCATGACTACTGTGTGATATACTGCCTGCGGGCTGTTTCTGATGATTTATCGTCAAGTAAAGCAGCACAAGAACTAAAAATTTAGCGTAGGACCATGTGTAATTTTTGCCAAATTGCATATCCGGAATCAAGGCAATTGGTGGAATTACGGAAATACGCCTATTAAACCTTTTAGCCCATGGATGGGACGTCGCAAGCACTTCAAAGATGTCCAACAAATAAGTGGGTTGGCAGGTCGGCTACAATCCTTTTGTAGTAATCCCGTCAATTAATTATTCACGAAAGTGGCCCAATCTACTTTGCGATGTTCCTGACCCACGGCTTATTTATTCTCATAATGCAAGTTTGAAAATTTCATTGAGTTAGCTATCTCTTTTTCCGCGGAAAGGCATATAGCTATTGCTATAGCTTATTTCTAATGAGTGACTCGATCGTATATGAAAATTAGTGGGTTCGTACTTAGCACGTTGGTCCTTGCGGCGGGGTACATTCTCGCGAAGTCATTTAGGACCTAGAAATTAGACTGTAATTTAAAGTTACTATATTTTTTATATTTGTCACTAACATTGAATCATCAGTTATTTCAGCAAACTTGTTTACGCAAAGGAGGTTTGTGGTTTCGCATCTCACCACAGGCCAACGTCTTAGCCGGTGCTGTTTACATTTCGTCATTAAGGCAACTATCGAATATAATGGCTTTATATCTGCGGTGAAGTCGAACAGGGCTAGCTCAGTCAATAAACCGCCAGCTTACGGATCCAAATTCCAATGGTCATGAATTCGAATTCAACCCGAGGCCAAATTTTCAGTCGACTAACCGAGTCGAGAGTGTTAAGTGTAACAATATTTCTTCGATGATAGTCTCAAACATGCTGGTCAAAAACAAAATTTACAATTACAATTTTCTACAGGGGCGTCGCAAAAGGTGAGGAACAGGATCCCTTATTTTTTTCCTGATAGACGTGAAAGAAACTGACGTGGTTATAAGAAAACAAATGTAAACGACATGTCAACAAAATCATTACAATGCGTGTTTTGATTTATTGCGGTTAATAATTCGTATTATGCCAACGTTCAAGTTCGAATCTGCATTTAACTTCCGAGTCAGTATTCTAATTACTTATGCCGATACATGCCAACTTGTATGGCTATACATGCCCCCAGTAGCGTAGCCAGAAAAAAATTTCGCGGGGGGGGGGGCTTACCCATATTGGTGTCCTATATTTATATATATACTTATTTATACTTATACTGTAAATTTTTGGTATATTATTTTGAACTACCTTATTTTCGTACTATTTTAGGAAAATTTAAACCCGGACACTGCGATCGAAACTAAGTTTACTAATACTAAGTTCTAACAAACGGCTTAAGACATTGGTCAGTTACTAATATGTTAAACAGATCCGCGCGAAGCGCGGAAAATTTTCAACTTCATCAATTGCCAAGGGGGGACCATTGATATTTTTTTGCCTGGTAGAAAATTTCGGGGGGAGGCTTAAGCCCCCTAGCCCCCCTGAATACGCCCCTGCATGCCCCTATGCGTTACCTGTATTATGTATTAATTGTACGATCACGTGTATTATATATTCGTTGTATCCCTTGCATTATGAAAATTTTGTATGCATATCATTCACTATCTGTAATGGGAGAGCATTATGTCGATACATTTGAATCAGATTAAAAATTTGATGCATAGAAATGCTTTACGCCTGCGGCAAGTGCCACAAATTAAAACAATTGCCACTGATGTGTCGGCAACCTTTCATGGCAGAAGGGAGAAGCAAAATTTGTTCTCTCGGAATAGAGAACGGAATGCGATAGTGGTGCTACCGCCCGGCACGGTATCTCACATCGATTCATTCCAACATATTTCGAACGCTAGCATTTATAACAACAAATCTTTATTTAAAAACACACATATATAGATGAGAGCACAGAAACAGCAAATCTGAAAGATTTTCCACTTCAACTTTATAGGTTCCTATAGGTTAACAATTTGGCATTATTGGCCTGCATCAGCGCCATATTGCGAACGAATTAAGGCAGCACATTTTAAGCATTATCATACGAGCATAATGAGTTGTTTTATTACGTGGGTGGGGCAAACCCAGGTCCATTATGAATAGAAGTTCACCGTTGAGCCATGGGCTTCCACGGCTTGCATCTTCAACTGAACGTATGCGTCGAGTCCGTGGGAGTCGGAGTCTGGATTTAAAAATCGCCATATTTGGTGAATTTACTACCTCCTCCGTCAAAGCGCTCTAAGGACCGATAACCCGGTTTGCAAAGCATTTTCCAACGTCCCGGAGTGGTCTCCATTGCTGTCGGCGCTTAATTCACCTGATGCCCCGTTCGTCAAATAATGGAATGAGTGGCAGTCGAAATCACAACTTGTGGCGTTGAGGCCCGTTTTGTGGGGCCTGAAAAATCAACAACACCGCGGCAGAACACATTCATATATCGGGTAGACAATTGGAAACGTGGAGCAAACGTTTGAACGACGCAGCTGATGGTGCTTCCACCACATGCACTGGAAGGCTGTTCCAATCATGAACAACTCTATGAGCAAAAACATATTTTCTTTTAGAACTGGGTGTCCGCGCCCTTGAAAATCCTTGAAAACTCTTGAATTTGTATGTTGCCCTTGAAAACCCTTTAATTTAAGTGCGACCCTTGAAAACCCTTGAATTCGGCCTGCTGCCACATTGTCTTGTGTTTTTATAAACATTTTTAGGATGGCTGCGCGTGATTGTGATGTCGTAACAAAGACCTGATATTGCTGACCTATATTGTGCACCTGGACCGAAATATAAACCGTCCGTAGTAGAATCGAGCTATGTGAAACTGTGATAAATATGAAACATTTGAAAATCTGGCAGTGTTTAGGGAGTTATATCATAGCCAGTAGTTATATGCAGATTATTTTTCGAACAAAGACGAGAGCTGATCCTTGAAAAACCTTGAATTCTGCCCCAAAGTTCCCTTGAAAACCCTTGAATTTAATCGCGGCTCAGCCGCGGACACCCTGTTAGAAGTTTTTGGTATGTCTGGTGACTTGACCTTGTATCTATGCCTGTGAGTGCCACCAAATCCGATTTGGAGTAGCATGTCGTGTGGTAGTCGCGTTTTTCCAGTCATTATCTGATACATCAGTAGTAGATCAGCTCGACGACGTCTAGTTTCAAGCGTTTGGAGTTGAAGATATCGAAGACGGTCTTCGTAGCACAGGTGACGGATGCTTGGTAGTAACTTGGTCATTTGGCGTTGAACGGCCTCCAGCAAATCTATATCCTTTCGGTAATATGGATACCACACCGACGTAGTATATTCCGTACCTCCGTACCTCAAAGAGGTGACGCGGACGCTTTGAATGCTTCCATCACACGATCCAAAATGAAACAGTTGAACTGTGCGGTAAGAAGTAGTAGTTGGAAAAAGTAGTTGTGCGTCAGCGGAGACTCCTCGCATGGGCGAGGCGGAAAAACAACAATGACGTTGAAATGACACGGAAGACAGTTGAATTGATATTGAAAGGATCTAGTGACGGGGAGAATATTCCAAATTTGGTCGAACAAGTGAGCGATGTAGGAGCAATAACGATGTTCTCGTTAGGTTCTTAAAATTGCGCTTCATGATACCATATATTTTGTTACCAGCTGAGGCTGCATGTTTGCATTCATATCCCCACTTCAAGTCCAGTGAAATCAATACGCCGAGATCTTTCATTACAGTTTTTGTCGTCAAATTTACTTGGCCCAAGTTGTACCGGTCAACGTTGTTGCCGTGTCCAAAGTGAATCACATGTGACTTGTCGGCGTTGAAAAACAAACCATTATCAATCGACCATTGGTATAGAACCTCAAGATCCCCGGAAATACGAGCTGTGCTATTACTAGTATTATCAAGTTTGCTAAACACTTTGATGGTGCTATTACTAGTATTATCAAGTTTGCTAAACACTGATGTCGTCCGCAAACTTTAAGAGTTGTGTATCGTCACTTAGTCCTTCATCAATGTCATTAACATATAAAAGAAAGAGAATTGGGCCAGGAACGGAACCCTGCGGCAAACCGCTCTTTACTCGATGACCTCCGACGTGCCACCTCTGTAGACTACCTTTTGCGTCCGATTTGTCACAAATCCTTTAGTCCAATTAATAGTTTTATCGTGTAGGCCGAATGAACTCAGTTTTTGTATGATACGAGCACGATTTACGGAGTCAAATGCTTTCCTAAAGTCTAAATATATACAATCAGCTGCTTTGTCGTCATTAATTACTCTCGTGAAATAGTCGCAAACACCACAAGGTGGGTGCAACAGCTTTTGCCACTTGTAAAGCCATACTGCGACTCATTTATCATTGCATTGGATGTCAAAAAATTTACTAACTGTTCGGTCAAAATTTTCTCCATAACTTTACAGCACCCACTGGTTAGGCTAACCGGTCGGTAGTTTGATACCTCAGAAGTTGATCCTTTTTATGTAATGGGACAACATTTGCTGTTCACCACTGATCTGGTAATGAACCGCTCTCGTACGAAGCTTGAAAAATATTACACAGTGGCTTAGCTATTACGTCAGCCATTTTGCTCAAGGCGGCGTTTGGAATATTTTCAGACCCTATTGCCTTCCGACAGTCAATGTTCTTCAACGTATATAACACTAGATCCAAATCAAAACGAATCTCTGGCATCGATGGGCGAAATGGACCTTGGAATTTAAAATTACTTAAGAACATGACCTCGAGTGCCTGCATCCATGGCGTATTCGAACAATGTTTCTATTGGAAAATTAACAATACCATGCAACATCTTGTAAGTCATTATCATGTCGGCTCGGTGACAACGAGTTTCAAGCGTCTGTAGTCTCAGCTGTACCAATCTAGAATCATAATATGTCTTGCCCGGTTCGAACAGCATGCACGAAAATTGATGCTGCACCCGCTCAATCAAAGCAATGTTACGTTTCAGATGTGGATTCCAGTCATCGACGCATACTCCAACTTTGACCGAATTAAAGCATAGTAGAGCATCAAGTACGTTTTGTGGTCCAAAAGTGTCCGCTTGACCATAACCAATGTCGATTCAGCAGACTTATATAACTACATTGGCAACATGTTTAGACTATATACTTCAAATCACCACTGATTACAACTCCGAGGTCCTTTGTCCTATACTGGTTTTGTGGAATATTCACAGGCCTCACTGCATATATATGTCCGTTTAGGATTAAATCTTCAAAGTGCTTACTTGCAAATTTGCTAACGTTGAATTGCATATCCCACGTCGTTGCTCAAGTTGGCACAAGTCGTTATGCAAATGCTACTTGCACATATCTTTATGCAAAGCCCAATATTATTCCTATTTTATATTAATGACTTAGATGATTTCGCTTCCGCTCAAATTGTACAAGTTTGCTGATGATACCAAAATCTGCTTCCGTATTAATACAAATTCTCACCAGCAACATCTTGACATTTGCCACATGCAAAATGATCTGCAAGGACTTATTGATTTGTGCTCATTATGATTGATGGAGTTGAATTTTGATAAATATAAATGTCTTCATATTGGCCATCCTAATCCGAATCACTGCTATAACTTTGACAATCAAATGCTTGCTGTTAGCAAAAATGAGCATGATCTCGGTGTAGTTATATCGGATAATTTAAATTGTTCAACACATTGTGCGGAAGTCGGCAAGAAAGCTGAATATGTCCTTCGTCTAGTGCGACGTCATTTTGTATTCCTCGATATTGGTACTTTTATCACCATTTACCAGGGAATAACCGGAACCGAAATGTACCGGAACCAGCAACCGGAACCGGAACCTGGTCTTCGAATTTTATATATAGTAAAAGGTATGACGGAAGAAATTAAGGTATAGTCGACTTAAAATGCATTAAAAATAACTTTTACATTAAACTTAATGTGTTGCCATGACATTATTGCTGTTCTGAAACTTTAAAGAGACTGAAGAGCTAATAATGTTTACTTATCGATCAATATGTCGTTTCATTGGCACCCTGAGCAAAAAATGCCTTCTACTATACACCCTTGCGTATACTGCGTCAAATTGAATGTGCTTACAACACATAGAGCGAAGAATAAACGCTTTCACTCTGTCCCTATTCGCATCCCTTTACTACACATACGTTTGTTAGATGTTGTTCTGTAGGAAACTTGATATTATTGGTTTATATGATTCAGGAAAAATTAATAGATAAAAAGTAATTTTCTGATCAGTGGTAAGAGACACTGTTTATGCTAGCGTTGGACAAACAGTGCCCGTCAATTAGATGATAATGATGATAACTTTCTAATCATAATGCTATAAATAATGAGACAAACTGTTATACTGCTCGCACAGTTTCAATAAATCCAGTTCATTGCCAAGAAAGCAGTTTTGGCTGCGTTGTAGATAACGTTACTTTACTTTAATTTCGCCTGATTTACAAAGTTTACAAGCGCATTGGCTGGCGCTTGGCGCAATTTATATTAGCCAAGCATACGCTAAGTGCTTCTATGTAAGCCATACTCTCTTACCCAGTTGGACTGGTTTAATTCGAACGTAACCCGGAGACTTCTGAATGTGTAAAATAGTTGCTACAAGCATCGACTTGGTTTTGATTTGTTAACAAACTGTTGCAGGTTATTATGAAAAATTTCTACTGAAATTATGTGTCCTACTTACGTTTCACACGGCAAATTGCTTAATTAATCTTTTCTTTTGATTGGTTGTATTGGAGCTTGATCATAACAATCATAATAATATATATTACATATTTTTGGATTAAAGATGAAGCAAAAATGTGGAAAATTTCAACAAAATTTTTAAACCGGAATTCCGGTTCCGGTATGGTTTTTGCCCTTTGCCGGAACCGCAACCGGAACACGATTTTCGCCGGAACCGGAACCGGAATTCCGGTTACTCCCTGCCATTTACCTATCCTTATTTCGCCCTCGGCTTGAATATGCCAGCTGTGTTTGGTGCCCACATTACAAACGAGACATCAAGCTTATCGAGGATGTGCAACGTAGAGCAACCAGAATGATCCCAGGTATCGAGGAATTTGACTATGATCATCGGTTACAACGGTTACAACTCCAAACTTTAGAAATTCGTCGCCATAGAGCGGACGTAATTATGATCTATCGAATGGCCCATGGTATTGTGGATATACTACTGTCACGCTTTTTCAATTTGCTCCTGGGAGCCGACTTCTGAGACATCCGTGCAAGCTGCGAGCACCGTCTATCATCTCGACTTGACTGCGCTCGTTTTTCCCTCTCATATCGAGCCGTAGAAAACTGGAACCACCTGGAACAAACATTTCAAAAAACGACTTCATGACTCTGGATCAATACCACGTATGTAAGAATAAGCTGTTGCTGCTGGTGGTGTCTTGTCTTGCAGAATCGATCAAAGAATTTCATACAAGCCGAAAAACGACTTTTTACTTTCCGGATAGTCAAGCGCAAATTGGAGAAACCACACCAGTTATGCAAAGATCCTGGAGTACCATTCAAGGTGCTGAATTACGAAAATTTTAACAGGATTTGAGTGAGGGAATGGGCAAAATTTAAGGAAAATTGACAAAAAGAGAAATCAAAAACTGTGGTGATCGGTAGGTCAGGGGTCAGTAAAAAAGGGTCGTTCTTTTAGTAGTCACGCGAGTGCTATGTGCGATTACCCACCCCAATTTCTCAGAAAACTAGATTTGTTTTACTATTAGTGATGACCGCAGATTGGCCTGTACGGATTACATTTATCGGCCCGGATCAGACCGTTGAAGTTTTCGAGACCTTAACTGTTCACTTTTCACTTTTTTCCCAAATTAACATTGGTAATCAAGGCTGCTCTGTAATTCTTTAACATATTTTACGATAGCATTTCTGCAAACACTATGTCAAAAGCACCTCTAAAATGTTTAAGCTAAAAATATATTTTTGAATTAATCGGTCCAGACCGGAAAATTTGCTCTGATAATGTGCAACACACTGCTGTATATAGGTTTCTAAAACCAGATTCCGGTTCCGTTCTAAATGGACAGGTTCTTTTGGTTGTTCCAGCTATTTCCTTATTTTGCTGCCTGCTTTATTGAGCAATAAATCTCGGAGTCTTAAGTGAATCAAGGGATCGCGTGGCAGTAGAGGTTCCAATAAGGGGCACCTTCCTATGAATGGCGGTACTAGCACACGTTCACATCTGTTCCAGGGCCCCGGGATTTGGAAAGTTATAGCCTAGTACTGTCGCACTGTTGCCCGGAAATATATATTACTTCAGTGAGCTAACATATCCTGCGAAGACAAGATTTAACCCAAAGGCGGTGCGTAAAGCAAGTTTTTATTTTGCTCATAGTAGCTTCGTTATTGAGAAGCTGGAAAACCAAGAAGGCTGCCCGAATTTTACTCAATTATTGGTAATAATATTCAGGTCTATTGTTATTTTTAGAACATGATGGTTGTTATATCACTGTAGGATTGTTATTCATTAATCCTTCAATCAAGCCGTGTGGTTCAAAGGTGATTAATTATAATTAATCGTAGACGTACTACTATATATATAATAAATTAGCTATCCATTAATATTTTAAATACAACGGTTGTCTCGATGGCACTAGAAGAAAAGGCGTCGCTGAAGGAACTTGACGGATGGATCGATCAATTAATGGAATGTAAGCAATTGACGGAAAGCCAGGTCAAAACGTTGTGCGACAAAGTAAGCTTTTTCACATGTAGATGATTTTGAGTTCGCGCATGAATTACGCTGATCGTCGTGGGACACTTACTTGCTGGCAGTAGCGATGACCTGAAATATACAGAGCGATAACGACAACAAGTAGAACCACCGAGCCACAAGTTACAATAAATGTAACATATTTTTAGATTTGCACTAGGTTCAAGATTCTATGAATCCTGTCGGCACATTAGCAGTTATTACACAGTGACTTGCAGTTATTTGTTTTCTAAACAAAAGCAGTTGTAATTTCCGCTAGTGTATTTTGAGATAAGATTGTATTTTGATGTTCCGGTTTTCTGTTTATAATACAGTAAGAATTTCATTCACTTCATATGATAATACTACATATATACATACGGGATTTTACATCTACTACATTGTTCTGCGTCTGAAACAGATTCGTACATGCCGACAACGAATAATCATCCACGTGGTCCGCATGTATATAGCATTTTTATTAGATTTCGCAGAGCACTGACATATGTATATTTCTCGCCCTGTCAGTTCTCTCGAAAACCAGCCCAAATTTAAAATTTTCAAATGTAATCATTTCATACTTTATTATTAAGTAATCACTACCAGACCTGATAAATTTCTTTCCAGCTGCGGTTTTTATTTATTGATTTTCAAAAATTTTCCGGGGTAGGGATACAGTTTTTGTTATCAGGTACATGTTCGGCACATTTTTCGTGGAATAAAGTTAGAACGTCTGACTGAGTGTAAAATATTATGTCTGTCTCAACACATCGTATCGCACCTGGAGTCGCCGTTATCCTGAGGATTGCGCAGAAGATAGCTTGGTTTGAACAAATCGATAACGGCCAGCCGAAATATTTCGGCATGCGTAATGGCTTGTGGAGTTGATCGTGAATCCTCAAGAACGGCAAGGCGGCGGCAGAACAACGATGTAATTCCAGAAACGTGTGAGACTTGTGCAATAATTCTTTGAATTTTTTCAAATTTGGAGCAAAACGATGTGAGATGGTAGCATGTTCCAGTAATCAACCGAACGATAAGCGAATCCGTACCGCACACAGTTAAGATGAGGTGTGAAGCGAGGACGTAGCTTCAAAAGATGGCCCCGCAGATGGTCGTTTTTGTTGACTATGAAGAAACGCGTGAGTGGCAAATCAACAAGCCCATGGGCCATTCGATAGAGCATAATGATGTCCGACCTTATACGTCGCGTTTCCAACGTCTGTAGTTGGAGGCTATGCAACCTTTCCTGATACGACAGATGGCTAATTTCGGGAACTAACTTTGTTGCTCTTCGTTGTACGTCTTCCAGTAGTTTTACATCGCGGCGATAGTGTGGGCTCCAGCACGTAGAGGCATACTCCAGTCGTGGTCGTATAAGCGTCTTATATATTGGCAGAAAAATAGCGCGGGATGGGTAAGCGAAATGACGCCTTAAGACCTGAACGACCTGATTACACTTGCTTACTACTTCAGAGCACAATGTCTGGAAGGCTTTAGATCGTAGCTTATCCAAACTCCGAGATCCAATTCGCTATTTTTATTAGGTATACTAAAATCGTTTATAGAATATTGATGGCCTGGATTTGATCGCCCCAAGTGCAGACAGGTACACTTGCTCGCATTAAATTCAACCATAGAATTGTGTGCCCATTTTTCAGCTCCCGGCAGATCATTCACCATGTCATCTATTGCTACATTACTGTTTGATTTATGAATACGTCGGCAAAGTTTGGTATCATCTGCGAATTTATAAACCTTTGCAGCAACAAAGTGGTCGAGGTCATTGATGCAGGACAAGAATAATACAGGGCCTAACACTGAGCCCTGCGGGACTCCGCTTGTTGCATTTGACCAATTGCTACAACATCCATTTACCATAACCGATTGTGTACGGCCCGTAAGAAACTATTTAATCCAAGATAGCAGCGAATCTACCATGTCATACATTTCAAGCTTACGAATAAGCCGATAATGGGGAACTCGATCGAACGCTTTACGTAGATCCAGATATATTATGTGTACACTATGTCCACCATTTATAGTCTCGACTGCCCAATCCATAAAATCCAAAAGTTGCAGTTCAGTGCTACGCTTGCGAATAAATCCAAATTGTGATTTGTTGAAAATATTATTTTTTACAGCATAATCCCATAGTTCTGACGCCACAATCTTCTCCATTATCTTAGTAACGGCGGATGTTAGGCTTACTGGCCTATAGTTATCAACAAGATATCTGGATCCCTTCCCGTTATAAATTGCGCTAACATGAGCCCTTAGCCAGCCAGGAGGTGTAGTTGCATTAGTAAGGCACAGCGTAAATAATGTTGCCAGTTTAGATGAAAGTCGGAGCACATTGTATTAGGAATAAACTTGGAATTTGGTCGGGCAGCGTGTTTTATGCTAATGCAATAGCATTCGCTACATTTTCAGCTGTGAATATCACGGTGGATAGTTTGGCTGTGGAGCATAGTGGCAGCGGGTCTTGTTGGTTGTGTAGTTCGACTTGGTAGACAGAAGTAAAGTATATAAGTGGAAAACAATTCGGCTATTTGAGCGTCGTTCGTGATGTAAGTATTATCTGGTTGTCTTAGGGGTCCGATAGATTAAGGTTGAGTATTATGTTGTCGATCCCGAGCGTAAGCCCAAAATGATTTAGGATTCTCCTTGTTATTAGCGGCCAGTTTTCGTTCAATAGCTCGTCTAGCGCGGGAAATTTCGTGATGCACTAAATCGCAAGTCGCCCGATATCGTGTAAGATTATCATATAGGTTGTCTTTGGTACCGACGGCAAGCAGTCACCTGCATTGTTAGAGCACGAGAGGCAGCTGCGTCTGCCCATGGGGGTCCTCGGTGTTCCTGTCTGTTGGATATTAATGGTATATAGCGATGTATAGCGGATCCAATGGCCGTTTCAATACAGTCCCAGGCAGCTTCAGCGCTCTGCGGTAATGTATCTGGGATAGACGATGAGAGAAAGTTTTTTTACCGTATGCCATTTCACGTTCTTTAGATCTCGTCGCTGTTTGGGTGGATGCCCGATGTTATATCGTTTGCATAGGAGGTTAAAGGAGACTGCAAAGTGGTCGCTCCGCCCGACTCCTGCACCTACAGTTACGTTGTCAATCAGATGATCGTTGTCCGTGAAGACGAGGTCTAGTATACTATTTTCACGAGTTGGGATGAGGACAAGCTGCTTTAGACCGGCTGATATTATGCTGTCCATAAAGTCGTCGCATGGCGATGGCCATAGGCTCTCTTCCCAATCCACATGTCGTATATTAAAGTCGCCTGCTAATACGATAGAATCGAACCCGTGGTTTGGGAGATCTTTGATGATATGGCATAGGGAAAAATTTTGCTCATTAGTGTTTGAGTCTGGTCGATAGGCACATGCTAACAATAGGGATTGTTTTCCGCAATGTATGGTATAGAGCACAGAATTATATCTTCATAAGCCGTTGTATCGATCGATGATACCGGAACAGGGTTTAGGTGTTTCGCAACATATATATCATTACCCCACCCCCTCTTTTATTCAGCCAACTTGAACGGAAAGAAACGTAATTGTTCATTTTTAGCTCATTTTCAGAAGCAGCGGCTGTTGCCCACGCCTCACAGAAAAGAACAACCTCAGGATATCGTTGTGCGTGCAGCGTTAATTGTAACAGATGTATATACTTTATTCATAATACTATGATAATTGCAAAGAAACGCTCTTAGTATATATAACGGCTTATCAGAGTACATATTACCAGTATATTCACTATATATTTGTATTTCCACACAGTTTTTCGGCGGGTCCAGCAAAATGTTTCCAGATGATTTCAGTTTTATAGTGACACTTTGACAAAGTTAAATCTACTTTATTTCTACATTTTTCGCTAACTATTTGTCGTGACTATAAGACAGTGCGTTCAGGGAATAACAAGGCATAGCTGGCTAAACTTCCACCTACATAAGGTAAAAGTTACAGGAAATAAACATTGCTCTCATTGCGGCATCGACGAGACATCAGAACACTTTCTGTGTGCTTGTCCTAGGTTTGCAGAGAGTCGGAGAGAAATTCTAGGAAATACAATAATTAATATAGAAGGCTTAAGAGATCACAACATTAAAAAGTTATGTAGGTTTATTCTCAGTACTGGTAGGCTTGCTGTCGAAAACTATGATTAAAACGGAATACAACGTTTTAGGTAATCCAAGATAAGGTAACACTTTGCACTTTCACAGTTTTTAAATCCCAGATTCTGACGTCATTCACAGTTTAACGGGCTGATGCAATGGACGTGTCATTCATGTTCCCGCATGTTTTTCTAGCCCACTATAGTCAAATCTATCTATCTATCTATTTTTCGTGGCAGCATTACATTTACCGTTTTTGAAATATGCGAAGGAATCATGCATTTAATATTCGTGGATAAGATATTTTTTAAATACATTAAATTATCGTTAAAACAATTAAATGAAAATTGGTTACCATCATTGTCCTTGCTGATGGGTCCACCATTTATGCTTCCCCGTCCCCATGCAACACCATTTAATAGTGAGCAATCGCAGTAAAACACAGATCAAAATTTTATAATCAGAACGTAGTGAAACGTAGTCGAGATTGTGTGTTGCAGGGGTGAAATATTTTATTCCGTCTGTGTGTGGTTGTGATCGGCCATAACTCGGGAACGACTTAACCGATTTTCATGACCTTGAGCGTTTTTTGATTTGGGGTCTGGTTCCTTGGACAGGGTCAAAATGTGGATTTTTTGCACATTTTACCCCATTTTAGTACCCCTCACGGAAGCAAAGTTATTTTATCTTAACTTTCGAGTTTTTTCTCTGGTTGGTTTTATTTTAAAGTAAAATGATAAATGCCGATGCCCCTTTTTTTGTTTTTTGATTAAGGCTCCGGTTCTGTATTTATGGGGTTTGAAGTACGGGGGTATGGCGCCCCCGTGCTTCCTCGACCCAAATTTTGAAAATGTGTTCTGACGTCTTGGGCGGTTGATAGGTTTCCCCTGGGGCTCTTTCGGGCATGCGAAACTCATTTCGCTTCGTTGGTTTTGCTCTTTGACCCATGGTTCTATAGGTTTGGGGGTATGGCACCCCCAAAGTTTGAGGTCAGAGGTCAAAATGAGGATTTCTTACCACATTTTAGTACCCTTCACGGAAGCAAGGTTATTTTTAAACATTCGAATTTTTTCTCTGGTTAGTTTTATTTCATAGGAAAATGATAATTGCCAATGCCTCTTTTTTATTTTTTTATTAAGGCTGTGGTTCTAGAGTTATGAGGTATGGTGCCCTAATGGTTCCCCGACCCAAAATTCGAAAATTTGTTCCGCCGTCCTGGGCGGCTGAAAAGTTTCACTTCGGGTTTTCGGTCATGAAAAACTCATGGCCGGTGTTGGTTTCGCTCTGTGACCCATGGGTTGTGGGTATGACGCCCCCATGGTTCAGCGACCCAAAATTTCCAATTTTGGTGTGACGTCCTGGGATTCTGATAGCCTGCACGGGCGGTTTTCGGGCATGGGAACCTTATTGCCGGTGTTAGTTTTGTTCTAACTTGTGCGGTATTGTGTGATATCCACATATAGCATATCGACGCATGCTCTCGAGAGCTGATTGGTTGTGCACGCAAAAGGCGTATGTGTATTTATGGTTCGCAACGTTCTGGAATCTCGGTAGAGTTACTAGCGTTTTTTTTGATAGTGGGGACTGATCCCTGGCACAGACGGAGACTGGCAATTGAAGCTACCGAGCGGGATACACTGTGATAATTTGGCGATTATAGCTTAAGCTTGGAGCTATCGCTTTCAATAAAAAGTTCACGTCACAATTAGGTATGTGTGGAAAAAAGGGACCTGAATTTCACGCAAAAGTCCAGGTTCGATTTTGAAGGACAACAGTTATAAAACAGAAAAATTTTAAGCTGTTATTTTTTATCTGGTTAAGTAGTTCACATTGTTTTCCCTAAAATACTAAAATTGCTGCTCTTGGTTGTGTAATCATTGCCAGAGCGACACTCAAGCGTATTGACACCATTAACACCAGCATTGAGTTTCGCTATGACCACTTTTGCATAGATAAACGTTTTTGATGTCTTTTGAGGGTTACGCTAGAGAGAGAACCTTAATTGTAAGCTTAAACTAAGTGTCAGGCTTATCCTTAGGCTGAAAGAGACAAAACAATCGATTATTCGTGAGGGCAACTTGATGTGATATATATACTAGTTGTAAATTTGATAAGTAGATAATTTTGAAAGCATTGTGACAAAGCGATAGGGTTATGATTTTGACAGGATCATTAATATTATCATTGGTATAAGCGTAATATTTTACTTGATCATAGCAATAATCACGTCTTTAGGCGCAGCAGATCCTTTCACGAGAGTCGAACGTTCAGGAAGTGAAGTGTCCGGTAACCGTTTGCGGCGATGTTCACGGGCAATTCCACGACTTAATGGAGCTATTTAAAATGGGTGGCCGGTCACCCGATACCAACTACTTGTTCATGGGCGACTACGTCGATCGTGGATATTATTCCGTTGAAACTGTAACACTCCTAGTTGCGTTAAAGGTATATTTTTCTTTTGTTGCAAATACATGTGCAGGCAATGAATTTAAAGGCAAAAATTGCATTGAAGGTCTCCCTCCTGAACAAATTTACGTAGTTGTAACAGTTCAAATGACAGAAATTTTGCTGTAAATGCTCGCTGTATCGACAATATTCATGTTAGTCGTGTCCGCGGACAATTATTCGGTCCGGATCGACTAAAATTTGTCGGTCAGGTCCGGTCGTTGAAATTTTTATGGCTAATTTTTTAGCAAATTAAATTTTGTACTGCGAGCGATAATGTGTATTTCTTTACTTTACGATAAGATTTCTGTAATCGTGATATAAATCAAAACTAACTCTAAAAATAGCCTCAGCAAAGTTGGCTGTAAACTGTTGGACAAAAAATTTGTTCCTTAGCTGAAAATATATTTTTGACTTGGTCGGTCCGGAGTCCAATCCTGACAGAAAATATGCTCAGGTTGCATCACTGATTCATGTGTATACAATTACCAATAAATTAGTACAATAATTGAACGAATGGTCATTTGTCAGGCAAGTGAGGTAGCAAGTGTTTCTGCGTCGAATGGTTTCGATGTGCGTTGCTATGTAAAGATATGGATGGGCTACTTGACATGGTTCTTCCGTTGTCGAGGTAAAGCTTGTTGAGGACCAGCAAAGACAAAATGATCTCTAATACGTAGCATAAATAATAAAAACTAATTCGTTTGTACACTAAGTGTGGTAATTTCCTTTGGGTACTGGTTCTATATGCCTTTTTACTTTAAACTTCTTTCAGATCTAGATGCTATCTCTCATGGAATACCCGCAATTCCGGTAATTTTTCCGGGATCGACGTTCCGGCTTTACTGTCTTTCTGATATGTGCACGAGTACTTTATATGTATATATATATAGCAGGTTTGTCAACATTAGCTAAGAAATTAAACCGTAGCTGAAACACTAGCAATAAGCGTATTTATAATTTTTGAAGTATATACTCCGTAGCCTAGGATTTGTTAGCTATGTCGCTGTTTAAGCTACAGTTTTATAGCGGTTCCTGGTTAGTAACTATTTTCAAATGTGTCTTTTTCATACAATTCTCATACACTCGTGAGACAACAACATGCGCAAATTTCTAATATATATTTCATATTCCTCAGAATTGTCTATCAACAACATCATAGTAATGCCCCCAGTGACGGAACTGGGACAACTGTGGCTAGTCTGTGTTTATTGACTAGTTTGATATTCGAAATTGAGCCCCACATGTCCTTTTAAGGGGCGGAAAGACAATAAAACACCCTCAGTAAATAAGGAAAATGTGGCTGTAATTTTTATTACATACGTATTAGTGGCTCCTTCTCACAAGTGTAGACTAGGTGGGGCTTACCTTCTAGGCAGAAGCAATGGGGTGTCTTAAAACTGCCAAATCGTGACAACTTCCATATATGTGTTAGATATCTCCAAGATGCACGTGGAATTGTGCAGACATTTTCATCGTGAGGCTTTTCGCAGACTGGCGGAGGCTAACTCCTTGTGTTAGGAAATTTTGAAAACAGTTTTCGTTTTGGCATGCATGTGGTAATCTTAAGCAGGCTTTTTCGCTGGTCATGCGGGCTGATTGTTGCTAACATCAGTAACGTAGCGCTTGTGGAAACGTTCGAAATTTAATCACACCTTCCAAAAAAATTATAATTAAAAAACAATTTGTAATTTTGTAAAGCCTTAGTACCCGCTGAATTGGCTGTTTTCGACGATGTACAAGAATATTCATCATATCTAGCTGCCCTGAACATCTGTAGCATCAGCCAGCCCTCTACCATCAACTTTTTGAAAAAATTTAAAATTTTATTGCAGAAATTGAGGATTTGTAGCCCCTTGCAGCACCTCATATGGGTCACGCAACACCGGGCGTACTTACGTATTACACAGCGAAATGATGTGTTTAACCAGTAAAATTACCATATACATCCATCATTCAGTCCAGCAAACTTTCAGTTTCAGTTATTCACTGGTATCTCTGCAAGTATCCTTTGAATGTATATTTTCATATTGTCGCGACTCCAATTATTTGACTACGCGACCAGTTTGGTTCTTGAATTCGTCGATGTAAATGTCAATGTGGCTAGCCGAAACGCAAACATCAATTTTATTTGAGTTTATTCCACAGAATTGATGAGAACCTGTTAGGCAAAATCAGACCTATAATGTACTTAACACGGCGATTCTACGGGGCTTCGTTTCAGCTGAATTCGTTTTACTAGTTGTGGGACGAAATTTTCATATGGTTATTATTGCTGGCCGGCAAATAATAATTAGTAGCGGTATATGGTTTCCGGCTTTGTGGGGTCGACCGATGTCACAGTATTTCGCAAATAAATAAGTTTGTACGGTGCTTTTTGTTATGTGGAAAGTCATTTCTTTAAAGCTAGTTTGGCTATATTTCAAGAGAGTAAACACGAAAATAGCAACATATTTTACACGTTCTCTGTGTTTGCAGGTGCGGTATAAAGAGCGTATTACCATACTGCGAGGCAACCATGAATCGCGTCAAATCACCCAAGTTTACGGCTTTTACGACGAGTGTCTCCGGAAATATGGCAACGCCAACGTTTGGAAGTTTTTCACCGATCTTTTCGATTATTTACCGATGACAGCTTTAGTCGATAGACAAATATTTTGTCTTCACGGTGGGTTATCGCCATCTATTGATACGCTGGATCATATTCGTGCTCTCGATCGGATTCAGGAAGTCCCACACGAGGGTCCCATGTGCGATTTGCTATGGTCAGATCCGGATGATCGTGGTGGATGGGGTATTTCGCCGCGTGGCGCCGGCTATACATTCGGTCAGGATATTTCGGAAACTTTTAATCATGCGAACGGATTAACTTTGATTAGTCGCGCACATCAGCTCGTTATGGAAGGGTATAATTGGTGTCACGAACGAAACGTCGTCACAATATTTTCGGCGCCGAACTATTGCTATCGATGCGGTAATCAGGCGGCCATTATGGAGCTTGACGACGACTTGAAATATTCGTTTTTGCAGTTTGACCCAGCCCCGCGCCGTGGCGAGCCCCATGTGACCCGTCGAACGCCGGACTATTTCTTGTAGGACTGATTGCTAAACTAAAATTTGTTTGGTCTGCGCTGATGACTGTCCTGGTAACCTACGTTTGCAGTATCAGGGGTGTCTGTATAGGAAATTGTGTTTTAGTTTTAAGTGCTGAACTCAGAAAATAAGACGTATATCTTAACCGTAGTACACTTGCCCCATGTCGTAGCAAAGCAGAATAGTTTTCTTTCGTCGTCTTTGAATTGGTTTATATTTTTAAGCGAACCTGGTTCTCACGCATATCGCTAGAAAATTCCCGATTCTACTGAATGACCGATATACTCGGTCAAGTGGTATTATCATAAATATGATCATTTTGCGGTGGAATATTGGCATATGGCTTGGTGACAACTCTTAGCAACAATGCAGCAGATACACTAGGCTGTCGAAATTAGCCCGACCGGAAATCAGACGTCGATTTACTAATCTAGCATACTGTAGGCACCCAGACAAGTTGTATGTTACCAGTCTTCTGTGTTGACGTTGATTGTTGTTATTATAGTTAGGCATATTTAATCAAATGCTCGGTCGTGTTCCGACTGGGATCATTATTTTTGGTTTTCGTTTCCAAAATACTTAAAAATTTTGTTTCGCTGTAAATTTGGGTTAGGTTCCTGTCACAACAAAAGCTTTAATTTGCATTTCCACTATCGTTAAACAAACTGTTGCCGGGCCCGAGCCGTTTGTGTTTGATTTGAGCTTTCTGAACAGTGAGCTACGACAACGCTGTGAGATGCTTAAGTGATCCTCACACTGCGAGTGCATAGCAATAAGTAGCCAAACAGCGAAGCACTGAGCTGTATATATGAAGTTACACAAGAGCGACTACATGCGTCAAGCGGTTAAAAGATTTGTGTTAGAATATCTTACGTTCTGGGAAGTATTTGCAACTCTGATGATTTAAGGAATATGACGTAGTTTAAGCAAAAAATGATTTACCGTATAATTATCTTGAATCAGGAATTATCGTATTTTATAAATTCAAATAATCAACTTCAAGATTCAGAATAAACTATTGTTAACTATAACATGAAATGACGCTCACTATAAAATCTATATATACCGCAGTGTAAGTTACACAGCAAAATATTTAATATTGGTGTAAAAAGCACCTTTATGGAAAGAACAGTGTTTGTTTATGCCTAAAATCCTTAATATAAACCATAAAATACATCTCTAATGCTGAATAACAAAGTCTGATATATACAGCTTTTTCAGTTTAAAGTAAACTTTGACATTTTTGAATATGGTTCTTCATATCCGGATTATCCGATATATCCCACGATTTCACCCGGATATGATAAACCATATTCCTGCCCATTATTAGTTGTGGGCTTGCTTGATTTGGAGTGTTTCAAGCAAACACTGTAAAGATAGAACACATACATAGATTTGTGTGCACCAGCGCAGTTACCCAGTTGCACTATTTTGACCTCCCTTCGAAATTCGTTAGGCCCATGTGGAAACGGGCAGTGGATTCATTATTATGACACGTTTTCGATAAATTTAAGAATCTTTTTTAGTCCTCAAGGATAATTGTATAGTTGTGCCGTCAAAATTGGGTACTCACGCGTGTTTATGCCAGTTGTGTGCGCTAGATTCGTTTTAATTAGCTTCCACCATATATTAAGTGAAATTCTACTAGTTTTTTTTGCAAAAACTCGCTTGCTATTCGGTAAAACTTTTCATGTTTTCTGGATGTGCTCCATGGTTGTTATAAAGCAATACTTCTCTACTTACCTCTGTATAGTAAGGTCCGGTTGTGGCGGTTTACGTTAGTGAGAATTGCGGGCAGCGCATGGCACTGATGCAACAACTGCTTAACAAAATGTTAAAAGCGCAGTGTCACCGAACAATCCCAGGCTTCTGTTTTGGGCATTGTACAGAAAACATCTTCATTTTATTTATGGGCATTTTACAGAAAACGTCTTCATTTTGTTTACGAACGCTGTATTCACATAATGTCCTTTCGGGTTGGGTCTTTTCATCCATAAGTGGGTTTCTTCCAATGTACCGACGTGCTGTTTAACCCATGTGTTGAAAACCGCTGGTCATAAGTTGCGCTATGAGGTAAAGATATATACCCAATATTTTTATGTTTTTCCCACGATGAGGAAATTTGATTTCTTTTGTGTCGCACTCGTATAGGTAACATCGGAGCCTTATTATTTAACCAACTAAAATTTTTTCCGTACCCATTTGTGTATAATATGTAGGAGTTACCGAGCATTGCTGTTCTACATATATCGTGATCTCATTTTTTTTGATTGGCGCAAGTCGACGGTGCTTGATTGTGTTATGACTGACGATCCGAGAACCACACGGGTGCATTATCGCTCAAGGTGGCAACCTTGGTCCATTACCGTCTACGATAACATTTGTATGCATTTAGGACGGCTACAAACCGTTGTTCTAGACTTCTGCCAAATAGAATTTTTGGACTTTATAGGTTTCGGAGAACGTTTCATCCGAGTTGTTTCTCAGCTGCTTAGGGGAACTGGCTCGTTGAAGATTTGTAGAGGTGAAAAATTGGCAGCTTACATTTTTGGACACCACTGCGCTTATACTCCCTCATTCAGAAATCACGAGCATTGTGCCGATTATAGTTCTCTACTGTAGACGTATTTTTTATGCTTTGCGTTTATCTGTTTCCTCACGTTTGATGTTTGCATTAGAACTATATCAAGTATTATACAATTATATTTATTTTATGCTTATAATATTCTATGAATTGCCGTTCTACATGTGTGACGAATCTGGACGGGCAGCGGCATAACCAGCACTGTTTGTTCTGATACGGCTGTTTTGTTATTTAAAAAATATGCATACCAGGCTTTTGGTTTGTGCATCATTCCCTGCTGTCATTTGTTGTGTTGGATATTTACCCCTAAGAATTTTATCGTTACGGATAAAATACTTTGCCACTATTTTGTAAACTGCTGCCTGAAAACCGATACTACTACGTTTAGCCCTGACTCCAACACCTGTGAGACTCCTGTCCAAAAGTGGCCATCCTACAGTTTTAAACTCTATGTAATACTCTATGTTCCTCAAGACAGTTTAACTATGTGTTCCTCGGGGTTGTAATCAGTAGAAATTGTGTGCTGCAGTGGTGAAATCTGGTCAACTCCTGTGAGTGTGATCAGCCATGACTCGGGAACGACTTTATGTTCGCGGGATTTTTCTAACCGGCTTTTTCGATTTTGTTCCGACGCCTAAGTGGTTGAAGTTTTTGTGTTTTCGGGAATGGGAAACTCATTGCCGTTGTTGGTTTTGCTCTGTGACCTATGATTACAGGGGATGGGGCATGGATCCTTGACCAACATTCCTAATTTTATTGTGACGTCCTGGTAAGCTGATAGCTTGCGCTGGGGGTTTTCGGGCATGGCAAACTTATTGCCGGTGTTTTGTTTCAGCTTGTGCGGTATTGTGTGATATCCACATATACCATATCGACGTATGCTGTCGAGAGCTGATTGGCTGTGCACGCAAAAAGCTTAGGTGTACCTATGGTTCACTACGCTGTACGATATCGATATAATTAATAGTATTAGAGGTGTGTAAACGTTGGAGCATCGTTGCATCTAGCTGGGTAGTGTATTAGATAATGTTAAAATTGTTGCAAACGACGATAGGATTTATTTTGGAAGTTATTTCTGAGTTGTGTTGATTTAAACGGTGTTGACGTGCGCTGGTTTCGCATTGATTTTTGTACTTCGTATGATTTTGTATTAATTATCGCCACACTTGCAGTAATTAGTATAGCTCCATAGTGAGATAAAGGACGGCAGCGAAAGTGTTGGTGTCGCAATGCATATTTTTAGAAGGCAAACGTCAAGTGCCGTGAAGTGAATTGAAATTGCTTTAGATTCTATACAAAATTTGGCCCATGTCACTCTAAGGGTTTCCTGCTGGAAAATTATGTTGATCTGTGTCTTAAATAATTAATATATTGTTTGTTTTCTTAAGTCATTTTTAGGCCCAGGGTATTATATTTCCTATAAATTGGGTCTTCGGGAGAGATGGCAAATGAAATGTTGGTTTGGGAACTAGAAAATGTGAAACAGAAATATGTTAGAAAAGGAGTAAATGGGGAAACTTGGGAAATGAGAAACTAGAAAAGGTTGAGGAGCCGGAAATGGTTGTCTAGTTTAAAGCTTGAGAAACTTTGGGCAACGGGGAGATATTGAGAAGCTTGAAAGGATTGAAACGAGGAAATTGGGAAAACCGGGAAACTGAAAAATCTAAGTTGGAATTTAGAAACGGGAAGATGTTGGATAACTGAAAAAAGTTTAGAAACCTGGAAATGTTGAGAAACTGAAGTGTTGCGAAATGGGAAACTGTGGAAAGCGAGAAACTTGGGACACGAAAAATGTAACAAACGCGGACTAATATCCGTTTCCCAATGTTTTTCACGAAGACGAGATGAGACTATACACGACACATAATATATACATAAGAATTTCCTCTTGAAGCGGGAAGCCCTGAAGGTCATATGTGCCTAAAGTTTAATTTATGTTGGGAAACTACATTCCATCCAACGTTATGTCACGTAGCTTTTCCATAATGATTGCATTACCCTGAGAGCGGAGCTGGTCATTGGTTGTAATTTTTCTGGTGAACAGCCCTGCCTGCCGTCACGTTATGGGTGTGCTACTCTGTTGTCGCCAACCGTAATTTTTTGGCGTAAACCTCGAGGGAAGAAGTCTGATTGATCGGAGCGTGCTTGTCTTATTATCGTTTACGTTCACTATAATATTTCACATGTTTTGTCTGCAAAGTAAACGTTTGATAAATCCGATTGGTTTCTTCACGAGCATTGTATACCCTTGCACAATTCTGTTTACCTAAGTTGGAGAGGGATAATGTTTGTTTCGTGTCTGAGAGTACGGTTCCTAGGCGTTGTCCGTCAAAATTGTATACACATTTTGACGGTGTGGACAATTGCTTTTCGTTGGGTTTGCCCCATGTGTTAATAGCAACTATTGCTCATGTGTAATGTGGATATTTTAAATCACTTCCATGGCCGCTTGTTTTTTATCGGTGGTTGAGCAAGCTAAAATCATATATGGGCTAGGACATAAATGGTAGTCCAACAGTGTTGCTTTCGTAACGGTTCTACTGGTACTAACTAGGTTGGGCAGATTTGTTGATGTTAATTAGTTTCCTCCAGTTTCCGCATAGTTATATAATTACTTTTTAGCCGGTATAAATTATTTAGAACTACAATGTTAGTTCAGCGTTTCTAACCTTTCTGGTTGCTCGCTTTCGCCTTACTATTGCAGTAAGCGTGTTCAGCTCTCTGAGCACTTAATTTTTACATTTGAGTTATTTTTGTACCGAGTAACTAAATGATTCTTCATGCATATAAAATGATGACAAAAAAGTATTGCTAGGTGATTGAACAACGTGGAAGTGGTTCATCACATTTTTGTTTCAAGCAAAATGCTTTGACGATGCTATATGTACTCCGCTCAAATCATCCGCTACGCATATATAAATAAAAACGCTGGAATGTCATTTGGGCAAATGTTTACTGAAGAACAGTGTAGCTAAACATTTCGGAGTAGCGACGGAGTACGCTCGACTCTAATTTAATCCGGCTCACATAGCCGCTTTAGTCGTGAGTGGGCTCGAAAGCTCATGAATGAAAATTGGATTTGGTGGATGGACAAATTGATGTAAACTGACGTGTTGACTACCGAGTTTGCTCTTTGGAGCTATTAATTTTTGCAACATATTGCACAGCACTTTACGATCAATGGAAGCTAATTCTACAGAATGGTTAAGAACGCTAAAAGACCGACAGCGAATGCTACGGTTGGAAAGTAAAGTCAAATATCAGATACCGGCATCCGGTGACATTATCCTAGTGATATTAGAAGAGTATAACTTCAGGTTTTCTGAGTTAGTGGCTGCTTTAAGTTTCGGGCTTTGTCATGAATATGTGATATCAAATCCAATTTTTGCACTTTTGACTAAAGTCTACACATATTGCTGAAAGGAAACAATCTCACCGCATCCGTGTAGTTCACAACCAAATCTTGGGCGATGTTTCCATCTTTCGACGTCAATGTTCATGTTACGGGGAAGATCCGATCATAGCAACTATGTCGGATTGGAAAGCATTGCAAACACCGCATGCTGTTCAGTAGGCAAGGATAAAGTGTCACCTAAGAATAAAATATAGACTGTGACAGGTGCTACATTAACTTACTAATGTTCCCTGTTACCAAGCCGGCTACACTGGAGATTGCAGTGCGTTCTGTATCGTGGTGATGTGTTGTCATTTTGTGATGGCGCGTGCCTTATTTCGCTCGCTTTACACTGTCCTTTAGGCATCCGGTTGAGTAGACATTCTAATTTTCTTCTCTTGGTCGTGTATTTGTGGATGTCCGTGCATGCAAACAATGGGCTTGACACTTTTAATCTCGCCGACGTGGAAATTTTCCATTGCAATTCAAAAAATAGGATTGTTTGAAATGGATTGAGCAGCGTCGTCGATCTGAACCCAATGGTGGTATCAAAATTTACGTCGTATCTTCAAAACTGAATAATTTAGGGCATGTGTGTTTTAAAAGGATCCTACAAACGTTCTCTCCGCAAGTCTACCTGCCGTCAAGTAAACTATGGTACAAACGTTCCCTAGCGTGTTAGTTTAGCTCATGATTCACATTGATTATTTACGTGCATCCAGACCCACAGATGGAAGCTGTAATGTTCCAAAATGTTGATTCTGGCATTACAGTTCCTCGCTGATGATAGATACAGTCGTGACATCGTCTGCAAATTGATGAACTGTGCCGGCAGCTTATACGAATTGGTTAAGCTGGCACGAGCCGTCTACTATTTGATTCACCTGGCGTGACAGCATCCACAAATTGATACAGCCGGCGTGATGATATCAACCACCGTAACATTGTCAAAGTGGTATATTGTGTGCACGCTGTAAAAAGGCTGAGTTAAATTTAGTTCAACTGACCCAGCCCTTTCCCGAGACAAAAAGTCTAATTAGGCTCATTGTGAACCACTGTCACATTACCCAGTGTCAACTGACTCACATTGAGCCAAAATTTGTCTCACTTGCTGGGTCAAACAATGGCTTGTCGGTGTATTCAAGAAACAGCCAGACTATCGTCTCGGGTATGCTTATAGTGCTTTTTCTCTTGTACGGTACACCTGCCGTGGCCTTCACGAAGCATTAATATGTTATAGAGACAGACCTGTCGTAGCACCGTTTTTAAAGGAAGCTGGATATTTCGGTGTAAATAACTCGATGTTTTCATGATGCATTAAGCAAATGATATTCCTAACTTCAATAAACTCTTTCCTGAATTTGCACTTCCGATATCGATGAGCAATTTTATTGGTCACCGTGGGCCTTAGAACTTTGCTTCCAGTTTTTACGAAATACACGCTGACGCAAGAGTTTTTGCAGATGCGTATTTCTGTGGGAAGTAAACTGTTGGCTGTTTTTTCCTAACGGCAATGTTTATCAATGTCTTTTCCTACAATCACATTGTCACCAACGCTATGATTTTACTTTTACAAGCTCATTTTTTAGGCTACAACGAAACGCCTTACGTTGTCCAGCTTATAGGGCGAAAGGGAGGGTTATCCCTCTGAGTCGACGAACCCCTCAGTGGAGGCACCGATCTCTCTTTGAAACGTTGCCCCACACCCACTGAAGGCGCCCAAGGCCCCGTATCTCCCCGCCGACCAGCTAATTCCCGCTAGGAAGACGAAGGGCGACCTCTGCACCTAGAACATGGCTTCCTCCCACCCTCCCTGGACCTCGTGCATGTGTATTTAAAGACCTTGTTTTTATCTACTTATACCGAGCTACGGATTAACTAGATGTTTGTCAACAGCAAGAATACCCAAAGTTGTCCTTGTGTATTGAAAATCCCAAGAACAAAAATATCTTTGATGGCTATCTCAAACTACTTCAAACGTACAGTGGGAAACCGAACTGAAACTGAGGGGACCTCAGCTGGAACTCGAACTGATTGCATCTGGGAGCGAGAAATCTGGTTCCGCCAGCTCAAGCACGGATTAGTCCAGCTTGTCTGGGTGACTGAAAATCGTAGAAATGATGTAAACAACAATCGAAAGAACAGAGCCGGTCATGGTTCCTGAAGAGCTGAGCTGAGTCTGTTTGCATCCAGAGCCAAGCCGCATAGGTTTGGGAAGTGCCCAGCCGGGCAGAGCTTAAAAATCGGCCTCTTTTTCACCTCTGTCAACTAGTTACAGCGAGTGCCATATGTTTGATGATTTGGATCGAAAAATGAATTGCGTTTCCACACAGAAGTGGATGCAAATTCATTGCGAGCACAACGCATTTGTAGCTATCGCCCAGCCAACCAACCAAAAGGAAAGCTCTTCTGCTTAAACACAATGTTATGCTGAACATACCGTCATAATTTCTGCTGCAAACAAATTTACTTTTTCGAAGAATATCCACTAAGAAGGATTGTTAAATATAATGCGTGAGTAAACTTAAGGTGACCCCGCCAACCATCCTATTCTGTCATTACCTATATCGAATCGCAAACCCTTGTTACGGAAAACCGGCTTAATTTCATTCGGTTTTTCGGTAACTGAAAATTGGCAAAATCAAATCCAAGTGCCAGAAATTAGACCTTGTATTCGAACAGATTTTTGACAATTTCAGTTTGCAGAAATTCAGTTCCCTAATGAATCAACATTTTAATTTGGATTATACAGTGTTCGCGAACAAATTTAATGCAAAAGTGACGTCACAATCAAATGACAAATTTTCGTTCTCAAAAATTTGGGTAATTACTACAATTTTCGCGAACACAAAATGGTTAGATTTCTATTGCGGTTAGATTTTAATTTTACTACAATACAAAATAGGATGGTTGCCGGGGTCACCTTAAGTTTACTCGCGCATAACGCAGCAAAAAAGCTTCCAGTCTTATGAACACCGCATATTAAACGAAACAATTTAGTCATTTCGATTGCAACGCCCACTGACACCATGAAGAAATCCAAGAAGTTATCACTAAAAGAGTTTTGAGCGGGTTTTCTGGACATCACCCTCCTAACGCAACGATGTAGCTATTTCGACAATAGCCGCGAAGTTTAAGCGCTGGCAGAATTGTGCCGGGTGTGGGTACGCGTACCTTGCCACAGCTTTGAGTCTGCCCTGGGACGGGATCAGGTCGTCATTGGTTAAATCAGTTGTGCCTCACTATTACATTGGCAGCTACAAAAGCAAAGGCAGTTTCGACGTTATTCTAAGCTATTAAATGTCATTGATCTGTGATATTTTCGTGACTATGAAAATTTGAAAATTTTTGTAACTTTCATAAAACGAACATGTTCTATAAATGCGAACGTCTTCCCTTAACTGCATGTAGTCGGTTCTTTAAATGATAAAATTTTTGGTATTGGGGGACAAAATATTCAGTGAATAATAGTTAATAAAATATATACATGTCAAAATCTGCTGACATTTTCTTCCTTACAGTGACTATCGCGCTGTGTTGTAAAAACAGCTTTATGATCCTTAAATGACTTCTTTGCACCCTTAAAATACCTTAAATTAAATTAAATTAAGTACCTTAAATTCCTATGTTTCGCATACAATAGACGCAAAAGGCAGTTTTAAGTTGGTAGGGGTCGGGTTAGCAGTTAACGTACGACTACAAAAAATTGTTTAATAGCATTCAATTTGCTCGAGTATGGGGCATCATTTCAGTTTAGAGACGGAAGCTTCGCTGAAACAAATTTTAATCATCGACGATTTTGAAATTATACAGTACTCACAAACATGTGTGTGGTCGCCGCGCAATGAAAACCATGTATACACGTCTAAAAGTCAAGGCTTGGGCTGTTTCTTTGCGCCATCCATGGGTTTTCGGCGGCTATAGAAGACTGGAATTGGTTTGTCTGGAACCTTTATGGCGTCAACGTAAAGTTTAAATTACACTAGTCGACATATGGTGTAGTGTTTTCATGAGATCAGACTGCTGCCGTAAAGTAAAAATTTGGTTCAGAAGCCGAAAACACTCTCCTATGAACTTTACTTAACATAACAGTGTCTTGCCTTCTTTCTCTGCTCTTCTCTTCAGTAGAGCCAGTGAAAACTCTTTCGACGGTTGCTCTAAATTCGCGGCTCCCCTAGAAAACGTTGAATTGCTTTCTGGGAAACCTGCATGCCGTGCAGGCCACAGTATTTTAAAGAGTTTACATATTTGAACGAAGCCTATAGCGACTTCTGCTGCCTGGCGGCCTCTAATGCTTGCGGAATAAGCGTAAATCAGGTTTGTATTGCATAAATGTGGTATGACCCGAGGCCTTGCCAATTGGTAGGCGGTCGCGTTCAAAAGTAATCCGATGTTTCCACAGTGAGATAGTGCAACGCAGCTTTGTGCTTAATACATAATATTGCGAAAACACGGCTCTTAATATTGATTACAGTAAAAGAAGCTTTAAAATTGTATATGTATTGAGACAAAATTGCGTTTCGCCATAGTAAAGTTTTCATATAATGTGCTATTTGATCGTAGGGGTCGTGCTTCAATCAATGAAATAGAATGAGACCACTATACAGAGCCTCGTCAACTACACCATTAGGCTTCGATTGGGGTAGTAAGGAGGTTGCCCTTCCCTAACACGCAGACCTTGCGAGAAATTTTATCGAAAATTGGCAAAAATAATTGTGGAAAATTTTGGGTAAAACTTCTAAGTGCGTAAAAATTTCAGAAATTTGTCCTGACGACTATTCCACTAAGCCTACGCACCTTACACCTCTACCTTACAAATTTCGTAAATGACAATTTGTGTAGAAATCGCAGTTTTGAAACTCAGAATAGTTACGGTAACTGATCTCAGACTACTAATATTTTCGTTCCTGCTCCTCGGCTTTGCGAGCAGCAGCTGACAAGAACTTACTGCGATACCACGTAGGACCTATTGTACGCTAAAATTTGGGTGCAAGAGTATTTTCGAAATACCTCGTCGAGCTAATTCGATTAGCGCCTATTGCATTCCTTCAAAATTGTCGAAAACGGGCTATCTATAATTCTTGGAGCCTTTGGCTTTCGAATGCTTTCTCCACTACGTCCCTACCTGGTTCATTATGTTATTTAAGTGTCTCGTAATTTGCCAAAAATTTCTACATTATAGCGCCGCGTTCACTGCTTCAGAAACCAAATACCTGGGACTACAAGAGGTTTAGTAATATATATTCAACAACGATAATGATTATTCTGTACTGGGGGCACACTAAAAAATTTGACGACTCCCAATCGTGCGGTGAAGGCGTTTTGAAATCCCGGTCGTCATTATAAGGCCACTCATGTTCTTGAAACTACACTCAAACGTACTTTCCATAAAATTTAAAAGAAATTCCTTTGATTTTTTCGCCACCAGGTACTCTTTTAAAATGCAACGAATATGCCTTGAAATTTAGAATTACCATTTAAAGAAGTTGAAAGTCTTGAAATTTCATTGAATAGTCCTTTGAATTTTAAAAGACTGTTCTGGTGTTGCTAAAATCAAAGAAACTTCTTTTAAATTTCATGGACACGTATTTTATAGTATATAGTGAAAAGTAGGCTAAAACTAGATGGTCGCGCCTTTCCTTGATATCCGAACTTGCGCGTATCACCGCTGGCTGTGCTTGCCTGGAAGCATAGTTAGTTGACACATGAAGCTCTCACTGTGGCTCTATAGTCGAGTACTTTTGTCGCGAAAGTAAACAATCACTTTCTTTACAGAGTGTTAAGCTTTAAGTAATGTCAACAACATTGCCTATGAATTTTAGGATTCGTTCCTATGTTTAATTGTTTTAGATGTGGGTTGTGCATATTGTCGATGCTATGATTGAGTCTCTGGCGATCTGATACTGTTTTGATAGTGGCACTTCGTCCATGACAGTTGTACAGCGGCGATGCCCTGCAAGCCAGCGGCTGTGACCATCAACCTGATTTGGCTTTGCATCTGGCATTATTCGAAGACAAATTATTGACGTTTAAAGTTGCTCCAACATGACTTATAAAGGTAACTGTTGACTATTTTTAATTATAGTTTTCCCAAGCTTTTTTCTAGCTACAAAAACGTATTGCGTCCCATTTCGGTCGAGTTTAATCGCAGTTTGAGTTGTTAAAATGAGGAATTGCAAGAATTTCTTCGCAAATCTTTTCATTTGCCAAATATGCGTAGCAGAAAGTAACCAGAATTCCGGCAAAAATTTTATTCCCGCGCTTACAAAGACAATTATAATCATAGCGGAACCGTTTAGTTATAAGATTTTATTTGAAATTTTCCACGTTTTTGCTTCAGTTGTCGTCTGAACATTTCTTAGAAACACCAGACAAAAATTCAGCTAAACAAACTGCCCTACAAAGTATATGTGGGATAATGCCGTCCTGTAGTATTTTTTCATCGTGAGTATGCGGGAAATGTTTTATAACTTATAACAAACCAGGAGGATGCTTACGGTAGCTCTTTGGACCATTCAGCAAACTGTGATGCATAGTCAAAATTGAATTTGTTTAACCTAATATTGAAAGCCTTGTCAATGGAAGGCTTCGAACTTGTGCAGGAACTTATAAGATGCGCCAACAAAGATTGTTGAAATTCAATACCGTTTCCATCAGGGAGTTTCTAAACCACCCTGTTTTGGCATTTCCAGTTTTAAAACCATGATATTTAAGTAATTTTTTTCGATTGGCCTGTTCGTGTATTGTCGGCATGTCTTTACTGTCAACCACAAAACGAAATAAGTGCGTAAGCACGAATATAATATGTATCACAAATTTCATCTATTTTTGGACTGAGATGAGAAGTACACTCAAAATACTTTTCATGAAATTTAAAAGAAATGTCTTTGAATTTTGCAACACCAAATGTTCTTTTAAAATTCAAAGAATATTTCTTGAAGTTTCAAAGATATATAATTCTTTACAAGATAATTCTTTGAAATTTCAAGGAATATTTTTGAATATTAAAAGAATATAATGGTTATCCAAATAAAGAAACTTCTTTCAAATTCAATGGAAACCTATTTTCAATGTAGTAACCACGCTCTACAATAAAATCGGTTTGAAATGACATGTTTAGCTAATTCACAGTAATGTGCTGCTATGCAATTGTACGAATCCATAGATTATTAATGAACGCCTGCACCCATCCTTCTCCACAACGGAACCTAGTGACTCAACCAGGAGAGTCATTACGTGTTTCGCATAAAGATCAAAAGAGCATGCTCACTTTGTAAGCAAACAAATTGCGAGGTAAGAAACACACAGCCGTTAATTTATACAACTGTACTCCCAGTCATGTTTTAATCTATATTTTGCAACACACAGTATGACAAAGCTTCTGAAATAACTTTGACGAATTTCCTTAACCATCCTGGAACTAGAGCGGTAATTGTTGCAATATGTGATATTGCAATCATCTGTTGGACTTCAAGAAATTAAGCCTACAACTAAACTAATCAAGACAAAAGTCGATAGTTACAGGATCCGTACTAAATTAATTTGAGCCCAGCTTATACGCGAATGGTCGGTTTAAACCACATATATGGGCAAGCTGACTCCAATCTACTTGTTTTACAGGAAAACTAAGCTTCCGACGCAATGCCTCCTGGAACTGTTCCCTTAAAAGGCTGGTTATTTGGAATCATTGTGGGACGCCTTATTACACGTAGCCTCAACGTCAGGCCCGTCTTCAGCACATTTTTCCCTCCATATATATTTCCATTGTATACATATTATGGAGATTCAGGAACACCAGCTTCCTACTGCGGCTAATCTCGGCTGCGATTGCTCATAGGACCGCGAGTCAAGCATAGTTTGTCACACGGTGCCTTTTGCTTCCTATTGCATACGGTAGAATATAAGTTGGATCATCCACGCATATCATTGATGGTAAGTACTACGTCAGAGATTGAAGAGGATCACCATATTTTGACCCGCGAACGATAGTGATCTTGTGACAAGGCGATTATTTCTAAAGCAGTCAATGTATAATAATTAAGCGGATTCGCAGAAAAAGCATTGTTTGGAGAAAAGTTGAATATCTGCTTGCCAAACCGCTATTACACGCGCATTATATTCGGATTTTCGGTAAGGCCTTAGGCGGGGATTACAATGCTGGACAAAAGTAGGTAGCTGTTTATGTTAAATGTGGGCGATTTGGATGTGTCGTGGAAGTAGATTTGTCATTATGTGAAGCTGCAAGCAACCTGGAAGTATTTGCATATGAAACGGATGTTAAAAGAGACCTAACTGCTGTCCAGGGCTTTAAATTCTTTTTTGAAGGTGCACGACGTTAACGTGCCACAAAAGCAGCCCACCAACATTCCACCCCTACGGTGGGTTTCTTATTACAAATTTAGATCCATCATCGCGAGACCGTTGTGTGCTGGCACTTGAACTTCCAATGCGTCTGTGTAATTGTTGCGGACGTTGTTTTCTTATAAAGTTTTTAATATTGAATATTGTTTGTTTGGGATTGGATTAATTTTAATTTGGCTGGAGGAGCAAGTTTAAATTCCAGTTTGGTTTCTCAGATGGTAAAGCGATTGTCACGATATTCAAATATGTTGAATGTAGAGTCCGAAGTTTAATATAGCATTTTAAGGCATGTATTGAATGCAAACATTTTGTCGTACGACATCGTTTGTCCACCATGGTACTGATATTGTATTGTGCGTTTCGAAAAGCAGCCTTATCGCTAATGAATCACCAGTGGAATTACAGGCTCGCTGATGCACAGATCGTTCCGGTTGCTGTTTTAGCAGTGATCACGTTATTCTTGTTTTATTATGTAATCACGATTTTTGTTTTAAGTGACCGCAGCTTTCGCGATCTTCGAAATTGATTTATGGGAATCGAACCGGTGGAAATGCTAAAAATAGACAAAATTGTTTTGCTCAGCATAAAACTTTTTCAAAATAATCGATGATTTGATGGAAAAAGTAGTTAATAGCTATTTCTGGCGAAGTAATATCCATAAACTGCTTCTCGTACGGGTGACCATTTTTCGTTAGAATTGCTTATCTTTTTGAAAAATACACAATTCATAACTGGACTTGTCTCCGTTTTGACGGAATGAACTTTTGTGAGTGTTATATAATTTTTCAGTTTGTCTCTTGGGGCAAACGAGATCAAGCGATAGGATTACTTATTTATGATCTGTACGCAGCAAATATAGTTGCGGTGAAAATCATGTTACCTGCAATGTCTGGACAAATATTGACAGTTATTTATAGAGTTTTTGATATGAGCGCAGTTATCGTTGCTACTGTCCATAGTTGGAAAAATAACACTTTATTATTGATTTATTTAGGCGTGGCGCGTGTTACGGCAATCCATAATGCTCGGCGTGAAGCAGACGGCGAATGTTTTGCATTTCCTGATTTTAAAGTTCGTTTCACTTTTAATCTCTATTTGGACAGCAACAATCGCGCTGGGTTTGTCAGTCCTATCGACGCACAGAGGCCCGTTTCTGTTGGCGACTATGTTCGCTTTACAGGTCGACCGTGGAATGGCTTAATTGTTGTTGAACGACGAAATGCGGAGCGCTGCAAAGAAATACGCCAAGCAGTAAGATGTAGAGTACTAGAACTGTCGGGTACCTATGGAATTGTGCGTCTTGAGGATGACTTCGACAACGCATATGGGCCAAATACGCCTCGCAGCTCCTCGAGTGATTTCGCAGTTTCCCCAGTGGAAGTAAGCCGTTTGCTAAAGGCATTTTTGCCTGGCAGTGTGTTCGGTTCATGCTTGCCATCGGAAGTATTTTGCGATACGGCGATCATATGGCAAGTCCTTGTACCCGGAGACATTTTAATTTGTGATATTGTTGATCAGCGTCCAACAAATTGCTCTTGGATCGTCATTCGCGTTCAATTTCCTCGAATGATGGCTGCTGGATCTCCTGCGTGCATCGATCAATCTGATGGTAAAGTCATATCTGAGACAAGCCAAAACGATCCAAAACTAGCTGATCATATAGCGAATGAGTGTAACAACGGAGGTTCAAAGAAATCGCTTCCTCATGGTCATCAGCACGAAAACCTGCCCTGTCCGCCTGGAATTACCCTTCCAGAAAAGGCCTCTCCAAGTGGACGCTCGTCGTGTATTATTGCCCGATGCTTTGGAATATTAGCATCGGTTCGCTACGAAACTAATCCTCCGGTGATGAGTCTATTTTGTAGCGGGATTTCTCATTCGTTTCTAAATAAGAATGACATTTTTGAGACGATAAATCAAAATAAGGGTTCAAAATTGCGCTCTCTATTGCAATTACCACGATCCGATACAGTTGTACTTGAAATGCCACCGCCATTTACATTTGCAAATTTTGTTGGTGCGGCAACGCAAGGTCGCGGTGCGAGTGATGGCACACCTTTTGCTCGCTACGTGTTTGAGTGTGAACTTCATGAAGTGAAAAAATTGGGTCCAACTGATATCGGCAAGAAATGGATTCCAATTCCCGGAACAGTTATAAGAAACGACCTAGTTCGCATTAATACTACCTTCCCGGCGGATTCGCCGATTTGGTACGATAATGAACGGGTCGCTAAGCTGAAACATGTGCTATGTAAGTCGAATAATAATAATAATAATAGTTCATTAACTGATTCCAGTAGACTCCAGAATAATAGCACGGATCAGTCTCAAAGTCCATCTGACAGCCAAACTCAGCTGCGACTGGGCCCTGAAGGTCTCAGCGATGCTAATTGTAAAAAAGTCGAATCTCCAGATGAGAATCTTCATAAATATTTGGTGCCATCCGATGCTTGCAACGAATTGACTACTCGGTCGGTTGCTACTCAGACGAGCAATGCTCGTAAAACTGTTGATTTCGGTTGTCAGACTGAGAAAGCGACATGTCATCAAAGCGAAGAAGCCGCTGATCAAATCGGGCGAGACTTGGTCGAATTGGTTTTGAAAGATGACGAGTTGATACGAATGGTTGGGGCTAAGTATCCGACTGCGTTTCGAAATTTATTACTCGCTGTTCGTAGCGCGAGACAGTGAGTGACGCGTGGCAGAAGAACCCAGTTTCGAACAGAACTTTGCCAATGTTAATATCTGTGATTGTGAATAGTTATATATTGTGAATGCTTATTGAGTCGAGGTCTACTAGTGTATTACTAGTTCAAATTATAAAATTATTAAATTTTATGTGCAAACACAAAGTTTATCCGGTGTAAAATATGGTTTTCAAGACATTTCTTGAGATGTATTTGAGTGTTTATGCAACGTTTGCATCGTTGGGTTTGCGCTAGGCAAAAAATTGAGTTCCCAAAATCAGAAATCAAGACTATTGGTGTTTCTATGTAAATTCGCGGAATTAGCTAATGTTATGAAAGCGTGCATCATAATACAGTTAGTAGCTGCACTTAGCCAAAATATTGTTGCAACTCGATAATCGAAGAACCGATGAAGGCTACCCTGATAGTCAATTATACGGGCTTTTGGAGGACTGCGATTGAGCAGCGCGAGATTACGCCTTATTTAGGTTCCTAGAGGACAAATCTAGCTCAAATTTTTACGGCACATAATTTACGATTTATTTGTCTGTGATATCAAGTACCGCTCATGTAAAGAAACGGTAGGGTAGTATCGTTAAATTTTAGAGACACAATGGAAATGCCCGTCATGTGTTTGTAAACTTTATCCGCGTTCACCCACTGGGGGTCCAGAAATTTGTCTATTATAGATGGACCGCCTATACATTGGTCGACGGAGAGCCCTCGCCCTATGTTAGTACCGCTAGTGGGAACAAGGTATTGCTTTTGTCAAGAGCACGACCTAGACCGTGCAAAAAATCGCAGCTATCATTCTGTTATTGTAATCGCTGTTGCGCATCGCAGTATTTAAGTAATATGAGTATAGCCTTGTTTCGTTATTACAGGCTGGGCTTACAAATTTTTTATATAATTTGGAGATTTTCTAACTTTATTAAGTATGCTTTCAAAAAAACTACATGGATAACCTCTATCCTTCCACATTACTTTGAGTTCAGCTTGGTCATTTTCAAAACCACATAACTCACTATTTATGCTGATAAATGTGGTAAGTTGACTGAAAATAATACTCCGAAACACTGTGATTGAAATATTGCTTGAGAAGTGAGGAAAGGTATAAATTTTAAATTTAAAGTCTTTACGTTTGTCATAAAGTTTTACTGGTGCTCTACCGTGATCTACGTCAATGTTTAGGTCTAAAACGTTTGCATTTGTATTACTTATTTAGTTAGCCTAAATTCAGGGGAACTTAAGTAGGAATTTAGGAATCTAATTCACCGAAATTTGCAGAGTGAAAACGCGTTTCCAAGGGCCTTTAGTCCATTAAATTCAAGAAAAATACGCAATTTTTTACTAACTCCACATCTTTATAGAAAAGAAACAACCCATTATGCTATTTTACCGCAAAGATATAGTCACCTACATGTGCCTTTTACTACTTTTGGTTATGCCTAAGCTAAACTTTGCGACGCCGACTACCAAAACGAGTTTCTGCTCGTTGCAGAAATATAATGTCGCGAGTAGTATAATCGCAATTATTACGTAGCTAGCATTGAATTACCGGAACCGGAACCAGCAAGCGGAACCGTCCATTTAAACCGGATCCGAACCGGAACCGGAACTTGGTCTTCGAAATTTATATATAGTAAAACAGATGAAAAAAATCAAGGTGTAGTGGATTTAAAATGCATTAAAAATAACTTTTACATTAAACTTAATGTATTGCGGTGGTATTATTGCCTTTCTGAAACTTTAAAGAAACTGATGAAGCTAATATATAATGTTTATTTATGGATTAAATATGTCGATTTTTGGACACCCAGAGCAAAAAATGCCTTCCACTACACACCATTGCGTAAACTGCGTCAAATCTAATGCGCTTACAAAGCTTGGAGCGTAGAATACACACTTTCGCTCTGTCTCCAGTCGCCTTCCTTTACTACATATACGTTTGTTAAATACACATACGTTTGTTACGTGTTCTTCTGTAGGAAACTTCGAAATTATTGGTTTATATGAATTTAAGAGAAAATAATAGATAGAAGGTAATTTTCTGATCAGTGGTCAGGGACACTGTTTAGGCTAGCGTTGGACAAACATTGCCCGTCAGTGAGATCATAATGATGATAACTTTCTAATCAGAACGCTATAAATGAGACACACTGTGATGCTGCTCGCAAAGGTTCAATAAATACAGTTCTTTGCCAAGAAAGCAGTTACTAGCTGCGTTGCAGATAACGTTAGTTTACTTCAATTTAGACTGATTTACCAAGTTTACAAGCGCATTGGCGGGTTCTTGAGGCAATTTATGTTAGCCAAGCATACCCTTAGTACTTCTGCGTAAGCCATACTCTGTTACCGAGTTGGACCGGTTTAATTGAAACGTACCCCACAGACTTCTGGATGTGTAAAATAGCTGCTACAAGCATCGACGTGGCTTTCATTTGTTAACAAACTCCTGCAGGTTATTATGAAAAATTCCAACTGAAATTATGTGCCCTACTTACGTTTCAAACGTCAAATTGCTTAGTTAAAATTTTTTTTGTTTGGTTGTATTGGAGCTTGATCATTGTATAATATATTACATATGTTTGGATCACAGGTGAAGCAAACAACGTGGAAAATTTCAAGCAAACTTTTTAAACTGGAATTCCGGTTCCGGTATGGTTTTTGCCCTTTGCCGGAACCACAACCGGAACACGATTTTCGCCGGAACCGGAATTCCGGTTACTCCCTGGTAGTTAGAGGTGAAAATTCTGTGCTTCCTTGTAGTTTTTATTTCTCTTTTTTCAATTATCAAATAATTTTCACGGTAGTTCAGAATTCGCCGACCTAGGCGCCTAGTATATTAATAGTGTAATAGTGATCGTGGACTGCGACTCCGTGTTACTGCATTTCCAATCGTATCCTCGTACCATAAGATGAACTAGCCCAGATTCGTGCGCGGACATCCGCTTTGGGACTGATGCGACAAAAAGACAACCCGGGTTGTTGGACGCACCTAAAGTTTACTCACGTATAATACAAACTGTACCCGTTAGGTCTGTTCCAATTTTGCCATTTCGTACAGTGCATACGCCACTACATGGCACACCTTTGCTAATGCTTTTTTCACAGTTTCACCATATTACGGGCAATGAGAAGTTTAAGATTAAAAGCTGTCCCGATATAATCATTTTAAGCTTTATTGTCATAAATAACTCCACGGGACGTTGTGAACTAGTTCTTATTAATCGGCTGACAGTATATGCACAGTATTATTCGGAAAAGCTCATACGGAATAGTATAGGGTTCCTGTTTTTAAAGCAAAACTGTTCCGCTGTTTTCCGTATTTTGTGGACAAGTTAAATTTTTGAAGGAATTGTCTACTGAGCACCATATGGACCATTCCGACTAAAAATCTGTCTTTAATTCATGCGCCAAATCATTTGTGATCACTAGCAAACAGAGATGTGATTAGGCAAGTGGTTTTTCATGAACACTCGATTGCTTATCCTACAGTGCTGGAGTTGTGTTGAATGGAACCAGTGTCTCATGAACAGTAGAAACTATTTCGTATTCATAAAAAAATCAGTAGAAATTTTCAAATATATCGGCTGAACCGGCTCAAATATATCGGTTGTATGCAAACAGTTCATTTATTTCGGGTTCGTTTTTATCCGGCGTTCTACAAAAGGCGATGTAATATTGATACGTATTTAATACATGAAATTCCCCAAAAATATAGGAAACAATATAATCTATAGGAAAACAAAGTCACGTTCACCTCTGACAATTTAGCAAAATTTTTTTAACTACTTACTGAATTTTTGCATTACAAATTTCATCACCGTTTCTAGAAATTGCATATGTTCATGTGATAGTGTCTGTAGCTGTGTACGTATGCGGAGTTGAAGGAGACCTAATCCGGAAAATGCCAGGGGCAGATATTATACCACAGAATTGCTGAAGGCCGGTGGACCTCCGCTAGTGCACCGCCTGTTTGAGCGTTTGAACCTCTGTTGAGACAAAGAACAACTGCCCCAATAATTCCTATCGTTTCAATTGATAAAAAAAGAAGAAATCAGTGAATCGGGGGATTTTGTTCTTTTCCAAGCTTAACATGCTTTCATTTTAACACAATCTTTCAAAAGCGGCCGCCTCAATACTTAAAATGTAATTCAACATTTATTCCATTTCTACAAAACGCATCTTTTTGGTTATTTAGTAATCTTTAGGTACCTATTATAGGTTTTAGATTTTTTAAGGTAATACAAGTTTTTAAATATTTAGTCGTAACATGGTGTATTTAGAATGGGTTAGCTTAATTTCCTAAAGTTAAATTTAGTAAATAACTGTATAATAGTAAATAAATACTATTGGCTACTTGATGAAAGTTCAGATTTCGTCATTTGCTGATGCCTAAGTTAGTACAGTGTTTCATGTGCGTCGGATTTTTGTGTTTCAATTGTCCAATTTGGCCTAATGATTTAACACTATATTTGTGCTGTATCGTGTGTATACTTTCGGTCGCAGTGCCCTTAGGTAGACCTAGTTCGCTTCAGAAAAATACATGTGAATCGTTATACCATGAGC
>JASANE010014593.1:0-11541 GCA_030248225.1 Trileptium ribeirensis
GTGAGTTCCGGTATTTTTAGCCATCTTGTTTGAATATTTAAATTATTTCTAAACAAACTTTTGAATAAAATTTTTTGGTAACTTTGGCTTTCAGCTTCAACAACTATTTCTGCGATAGATGCGATCCAGACAGGGTCCTTAGCCGACTTTAGACGTATGTTGCAGTGTTACTTATCAATTACCTGACTGCTGGATGCCATTTCGAAGATTATGCCAAGTCCTTTAAACGGAACAAGTTGATGATGCCAACTTTTTTGCAATAATGTTAGCTTCTCCAAGCTTGGAAGACAGATTTTTTATATTATGAATCACAATATTGTCTTCTTTGCAGCGTATATTTCAAGTCAATATTTATGTTGGAAAAACAAGTATGGGACAGTCTTTTGTTTCACCTATCTAACAAGATTAACATATCTAACAAGATTATAACTTTATCTTTTTCCCAAAGGTGTAGAATTTACCAGAGATGGACCAACCTTTGCGTCAGATTTTGTGAAATTTGGCATCTGACAGTAATGCTATCGGTAATCTTCAATGATATCTCGATAATATGATTACTAATCCTTGCTTTACATTTCTGTTCATGTTTAGTGATTTATTATTATGATATTTCAGGTCGTAGTGGACTACGAGGTCTCAGCGGTACGCCTGGTATTCAAGGTCAACCTGGAATGCGTGGACCTATTGGAGCTTGTGATCAGTGTCCATTGCCGCGTACGGCTCCTGGATATTAAAAATGTAAAACCAATATCGCTCCACATGAAAATGTGACACACATATATGTTTAGTGGTGATCATTTAGACTTACGTATTATTGTTTGGAATTATGTTATAGAACATACACAATCATTCTACCAAGTCGATATGGTATCCATATCGAACTTACCTATATATAGTAAGCACCGACTTTGATTTTGGTTATCCGGTTAATTATCAAAAAATCTATATGGTAAACAGTTGCTGCTATTCATCACAAGCATCTCATTATCACTACGTTTTAACAGCTTCATTGTAGGATGAACTGGAGGAATACCTATAAAAGCAGCACAGAGCCAGTCCTGTTGGCAGCGGTAGAGTACGGCCAGAAGCTGTCTTATGTTTTACACACAGAAATAATAGTAAATCGTTTTTGATTTCATTACATGCATGTACTCACCGAGCCATCGAACACATCCACATTCTTCTCTGAAAAAGTCTGAAGGCTAATGAGCACCATTTTTATACACAACTATGTTTCAAGACGTACGTAATGCATTCAAAAATTTCATAACGTATGCTCATATCCACAAACCTTGTATAAATGAAGCCACACATTAATCTTTGATGAAAGAAATAATGTAATTTTTGTATAATGTTGAAAAGACACCAAAATCAAACTGGAGGGGGCACCAATATCAAACTGGACGCGGTACCAATATCAAACTGGAGTAGGGTTTCGTAGAGTACTAAGTACCAGTGTTATATACGATATGTAGTATGTAACACCGGTTACTTACGACATGTCGTATGTAACACTGGTTACATACGACATGTCGTATGTAACACTGGTTACATACGACATGTCGTATGTAACATTGGTTACATACGACATGTCGTGTGTAACAAGGGTTACATACAACATGTATGTAATACTGGTTACATACGACATGTCGTGTGAAACAAAAATTTTCGAGTAGATGCGCACATTATTCTGTGAATCAGCATTAAGCGAATTGAATCATTAACCGCTAAGTCATTTCTGAGCTGCTGCTCAATTGCTTACGAAACATCGCAAAACGCGTGCACAACACACGCGCAGATGTAGCATACACAACAAAGTTAGTCAACATAACACTGCTCAGTGCACATTGTGTTAATCTGGCTCACTGTGCATGAAAAACCTAAAAAAGTTCTTTTTATATTTACATGTAAAAATTAAATACAGAGTCGCTCTGACAGCATTCGTGGCTCGTTTGCGGCATCTTAGCCCCCTAGTCGTTGGCAAACATGTCAACATGACAAGTTTATTGCTGCTTCCTAAGTTGTTATATAACACGGAGAAGTATGATGCCCTAGAGCAACGGGCGACGCTATTTAAACACGTTGTTCATTTGGAAATTAAGCAATCATTAAGTTTAAAAATGCAATTTTATCGTCATTTAACTGTTGTAGTAAACGAAATGTGCATAACGCAGTTGACTCGTACAATCACATTAAGCGTTTCATTATTTATTTATAGCTATGTTGTAGTATTAACGAACGAATCATAATTAATATTATTGCTCACTTTTGTTTTACACCTTACCTCATATCTTATACTTAATATTTGAACCTTTTAATGCTTATCATGTGTTTAATTTGCAATGCGTATTTTAATGATTTTTATTGCTTCACATGTAAGATATAATTGTTGTATTAGACAATGTTAAACTTAGTAAGACATCAAGTACAAATTTAAAACAGGAGTTAGTCACATAATACATATGAATGACAAGCAAAATATACCCGAAAGTCAAGGCAGGAAAAAACTTATGTAGCTTATGTTCTTTTCAGGATTGTCAATACCTGTGTAAAGTTATAGCGCGCGAGGCATTATTTCGATGTAATATAGGTAAAGAAAGTGTCTGCTTCCTAGTTGACTCAGATACAATATATTTTTCGCGCAATGTAGTTTTTTAAAAACTTTTATTCGTCGAAAGGGTCACCAAAGCGTTATAAAGGTCAAACCGATGGGAAATGATTGCCTCAGTTGATAAATATTCATTGAAAAAAATGGCACATACTACACAGATTGCACACATTTCTTAGATTTGATTGACCATAATGATCTATTGACTGCTGTCTTGCTTATCCCAATGTTTCCATTTATTTACAACTTTCATACCTGATATATAACCGCCAGTTGCTAATGTTAATTATTAGAATAAAATCTTCTTTCTATAACTGCAGATTGTGGTTAGCTGCTAGCATGGTGTATGCTATATAATCACATTTTCAGTATGAAAGTGCTTGCACAAACAAGCTACTAGTGTTTTCGATTTTTACAGTTCGATGTCGGGTTTGGTCAAAATTAATACCAATTATTGCTCTCCTATTTTTGAAGCAACATTAGCTTACAGTTAAAGAACAAAGCAGCACTAAAGTTAAGTATTTTGTCAGTATCCTCTATGCCAGCCCGTCGGCCAATGGTTCCGATGGTATTATATAGTGTAAATGGTTCAGTTTTATATTTTAACTACACTATTTAGGCTATATTTCGACTACGTCACTGAGTGCAGTTCGCTTATCCCTTTCTTCAGAGTACCTAAGTTATATGTTGTGGCGAAGAATTGTTGAAATGCGCAGTGCATTGTACCAATTCTAGCATAAAACACAAAAAGAAGAAGTTTCCGTTAAAGTGTGAAGAAACCAACGAAGAATATAAATACTCTTTCATATCACATAAACTTCACAAATGGTTTTGGCAAAAAATTGGTCAAAGGAGTTATATGAGAAACTTTGATCATGACCGGTGCAACAACTTATCCACAGGATGTGTCAAATAAAAAAATTACAACAATGCCTTGAGAACCTGGTTATAACGATTCAACATTCTTCTGTTACGTGTGCGATGTCAGCCAAATGTGTTAAATTCCCATAATTCTGAAGCCAACAATAAATAAATCGGCCAGGAAACTACTTCTCGTATGAACAAATTTATTAGCAAACATAATAAGTAATATAGAAAACGAAAATACCACCCACCCTCCTCCTCTGTAAGGGTATATATGTAAGGATATATGTAAAGATATATATGTGGATACATATGTAAAGATGTAAATATATGGACATTACATATATCCTTATATATATAAGGATATAAATATATCGACAAATATGTAAGGATAAGTATGTAAGGATATATGTAAGGATATATGCTTACATATATATCTTTACATACATATACTTACAAGGATATATCCTTACATATATCGTTACATATATCTTTACATATATCTTTACGTACATGTCCTTACACATATATCCTTATATACATATCATCAGCTATATCCTTACATATATCCTTATATATATAAGGATATAAATATGTGAACATATATGTAAGGGTATGTATGCAAGGATATATGTAAGGATATCCTTGTAAGGATATATGTAAAGATATATATGTAAGCATATATATGTAAGGATATATGTAAAGATATATGTAACGGTACATGTCAGGACATACACTGCTAAGGGTATATCCTTATTGGTTTAATGTATGCATAAGGATATATATGTAAAGATATATGTAACGATATATGTAAGGACATACCCTGGTAAGGATATATCATTATTATTGGTTTAATGTATGCATAAGGATATATATCGTGAGCATGGTTTGCAAGGTATTGAGTATATAATATACATATCTTTACATATATACTATATGTTATGTACGAACACATTATATTCATATATGATATATATCCTTATAAGGATATATCCTTATATTGCATTATATTGGTATGTATTCTTGGTATATACCTTTCTACCGCAATAATGATATAAATTTTTGTAAGAGTGTATGTCCTTGTTTAAGGATATGTCCTTCTGTCAGGATATATCATTCTTGCTGAAGAGAAGGTGCTTGAAACAATATATGTTTATATTTATATATGTTTATATTATATACTTATAAAGATATATATCCTTATATACATTATATACGTGCTATATAAGGATATATCCTTATTGGTTTAATGTATGCATAAGGATATATATCGTGAGCATCGTTTGCAAGCTATTGAGTATATAATGTACATATCCTTACATATACACTATATGTTATGTACGAACGCATTGTATTCTTATATAGATATATCCTTATAAGGATATATCCTTATATTGTATTATATAGCTATGTATTCTTGGTATATATACCCTTCTACCGCAATAATGATATATATATTTTTGTTAGGGTATATGTCCTTGTTTAAGGATATATTCTTCTGTCAGGATATACCCTTGCTGAAGAGAATGTGTTTGATGCAATTTATATGTATATAATATAAACGTTTATATTTATATATGTTTATATTATGCACTTAAGGATATATCCTTATATACATTATATACGTGCTATATATACCCCTCCCGACAATAAGAATACATATTTATGTACTTTATATATGTATTATTATTTATGTAAGTATATATATACATGCTATGTAATATATATTACGTAATGTATGAACGGTAACAATATATCCTTACAAGGATATATATCTTTAGTGTGGCTGAATATATATGTATACGTTCTACCAAGAGTGCATTAGGGAAGAGTATGATACTCCCTGCACTCACATATTAGCCCGTGCTGGATGACGCAGGCGTTTTCGGCTTGACCCCCAATTTCTGGGGGGTTGGTTCATAAGCGGCTGCCTATAAACCGAATCCCCCAGAAATTGGGGGTTCCGACCGACCCTCCCCCAAAAGAAAAACTGGGGGTTCGAGCTACCCCCCCAGAAACTAGGGGGTCGGGGCATCTCGACCCCCCAGAAATTGGGGGGTCAGGCCGAAAACGCCCACGTCATCAAACACGGGCTAATATATGAGTGCAGGGAAGTGTCATACTCTTCCTATACATTCTCACTTATATGCACAGTTATATAGAGTATTGTTTGTCAGCTAGTATACATATATTATATCATTGAATATGTATCCTTTAAGTTAGGTTCTATATGTTTACTGTGTACCATTGTACGTTATAGGGAATACTATAATTGCATATATTTAAAGGTTCGGATTATACAGAGTTACGATTTTAGTGCCGATGTATCTCTTATATTGTATTTGAACCTTTTATAACAAAAAAGCTGAAAAATTATACATCAATAGATTATCCATTAACGTTTTTGTTGCGTCGTTTCGTAACTTGAAACACTAAACTGTGAAACATGTCCATAATATTGTGAAAGTTCTAAGTTACTGCAATGGTCCACGACGGAAAGTCCACTATCCTCATATAGCCAAGCTATTTCATCGCTGTAAGGACCGCTCCACGATAGCTGTTAGATCAGCCACGGCTTTTTTCTTTTTTCTTTTTATTTTATAATTACACAATTATACCGTCAAAGGTTACACAAATACAATGTGTCATTACGATACAAAGCGAAATCAATAGGACATATAAATTCAAGATATAGTACAGCGTGGCCAATCGAATATCCTTCATTAATCTTCTTCGTTGTTATTTGCATTGCCGTGATCACCGCTTGACGTTTTTGAAGTATTTGAGATATTATATTCCAATTTAACATCGATAAAGTCACTGTTCGTTTACACTCGCGATAAAATTTATCTATCTTCGACCGCTAGTAATCAAATTGGCGTAGTAGATATACATTGCGAGCATAATTCGCCAGATTTGAGCGCGCGTTACCCACTCTATAGTGACCTAACAATATTGATATCAATATAACCTTGTCTCAACACGGTTTTAAGACTATACGTTCATAGATGCTTTATAAAGCATGTATTCCTGTAACAGTTATTGAACATATGTCACGATAATTTCTGACAGCTCGTACCAGTACCAATTTGTTGCTATTATTATATCGGTAAATTGTTGAATGAATGTTCAAACACGTCGAATAAATATATATTACGCGATCCCCCATCTGTTTCAGGTAGATTCAGGTGAACATTGAAGTGTGGATATGATAACGATTTTCGATCAACTCAATGTCGTATACCGATCCGTTTTGCATTCGTTGATCGTTTGGTTCGTACAATCTAGCAGTACTTTTACCATTTCAATAACTACAGCTAAATATAACACAACATATAATGCACTAACACATTTGTTATCCATAACTGTGCATTTACTGCAAATAGATTCCTTTTAAGACATTATATTCCAAAAACTGCTTCCATTGCATTAAAAATTACCTCATTCATAGCAAAAATGATTACAGCTCTTTCCAATATGTCCGTAAAATCGCTTATATCAACCACTTCAAATTCAAGAACTTTATAGTATAAACAATCATTTCAAGTCTAAGGTACCATGTAATAAAGGTTAACAGTTACCATTAGGTATAAGATTGCGTACGAAAGAGTTGAGAATAAAAATTGGTATATTATGTAACGGATCAAAAGTTTTTATACCGCTATGCTTTCCGGTTTTCCAATGTGGCAGCTTAAATCCAAGCAGATTTTGGATATTGCTTGCTAGTTTTATTTCAGGATTATTAAAAAACACACACTAACAAGGTCATAACAAGGGTCATAAGTCAATTGCATACTGGTAATGATTTGGGCAAATACGATAACAAACTATCACTTGTGCAATATCCAGATATCAATAAATCGTTTAAAATGATGTCTTCCAAATATTTTATTTTGCGCTATTACTCGTTCAGTTAGGTAAGGGATAAGAACTAAGAGGTGTAATATGAAATTTAGATAATTTCTCCCTCCAGAAGATAAATGTAGGAGTCACCCCTGTGGGAGAATGGATATCCCCCAGGGAAGAGTAATGAAACTGTTATAATTTTAGTAACTAGGTCAAAACCTAAGAAATATTGTCTAGAAGGGAGGGAAATACAAGGTTGGACCTGCCCTAAAGTTGACATCCCCCGGACCCGATTCCTCAACGTCCCTGTTGAGTATATGATCTAAAGATCAGGTCAAACTTGTATTTTAAAATTTTTATTTCTGTTCAAAGGAAGATTATTTTATAAAGAACCCATATACTGGAAGCACATGATAACCACACGTTATACATTTCGATAATCACATAACAACGTTAGTCATATAAAACATTAGCAAAATGATTATACTGTAATATAACATGTTATCCATACGAACATAAGTAAAGTATTATGGCAGTAAAAGACTAATACTGAGAAAATATATTAAACACCGTAAACAGTTAACTAGCAAAGTTATTTGAATACAACGTTACATCAAACAGTGAATTATACAAAATAGACATATGAATCAATTATATAAAGCGATATAAAATTAAGTGATAGAAATCGAAATTTTTATCTACTGGTTCCAAAACTTTTTAGTTGAAATTTAGAGAGTACTCATATAGCTTTTAAAAATTCTTTACAAAGTTATATTGCTTACCAAAGCAGAGAAATTGGTTCTACAAACCAAGTTATAATTTATGAATGAAATTTAGTTGAAGAATGATATGATGACCTTGGTTCTGTCCAGCCAAAGTGATTCAAGTTGATATTTAACCAATATTACATTATAACATATTACCATATAAAAAGCAAATAATACAACGAATTCGACACAACTTATAACATATCCCTGTAACTAGGCTCGACACAATATTATAGAGGTAGATACTTAACGAAATTTATCATGAATATATTGTAAATTTTTATAAGTTCTATAACTCCGAAGAAATTATAATGTAAAAATTGGTAGGTTTAGAAAAATTCAATGTAAATTTTCTGGAAAGATTAATTAGTCTAAGTCCGTATTAAGTTAAAATTCCGTATTTTCTTGAATAGAAATCTGGTTTTTGTTCCCCCAAAGCGGAACCGGATGTTTAGCTTTAGGCTATTTTGAAATAAAGAAAAGATTTAGTGATTTTTTATAAAGTGAAATCAGTTGAGAATTTCGTTTTGAAAGTTTATCCTTAGGTAGGTCTAATACCTATAATTAGATGATGTCACAACCAACATATTCATATTACCACATAATTACCAAGTTATATATATCCAATACAACTATATAAAAGAAACATAAGCAACGTTAACAATGACTATAAAAATATAATTTTGGTACATCACCAGTAATGTCCATATTCTTCATTCTTCTTTTGGCACATCGTGAAGAAATAAAATGTCAATGGCACATTGTTCATTATCCATATAAAGCAAATTGTCAATAATTGTTACTATGGCGAATGTCAAATCCGAATCATAGCGACTAATATTTACAAGTTATTATTGCTATTAGCATATTATCATTTATTGATGACTGTAGACGCCCCATTCAGCATCGTGCATCTCGGGTAGCGGTTGATCAAGAGATGCAAATATGTTGAAATCGTTTTGATTGATACGCTGAATTTGCTCGGGTAGATAACTAATTGGCCGCAAATAATGTTCAGGCGCCAAGTAGGGTGGAGCACCGAAACTTGATAAGCAAGATCTATATCCCGTATAGAGGCGACGCATACGATTGTCCGCATCCTCGACTTGTGCTGCAAAGAAGCGATGAAATTGGCGTTGATGTTGTTCCCAGAATGGTGCTAGTCGCGCACGTCGACGATTGGCAGTATTCAACCACTGATTCCGCTCCGGATGATTATGCATCACGGGTTCTTGTAGAAGACGAATCTGAATGTCTAGTTCCTCCAACGTGCTACGAACTTTTTCCTAAGCATCCCCGAGTTGGGGTCCGAATCGTTCATACCAAGCTCGAACCTTGCGTCGAATGCGAGAACCATACACGTTCTTTGGGTGTTGTTCTAATATCGCCATTTGTCGATTCATTTCGCTGAGATTGAACAGTAATAGAATCGGAAACGGAGTACGATACATGACTTTAGTAATGTTCAACGTTCTTTGATAAAAGTTGAACCGAATTTGACCCGCTAACGCTTGCAAAATAACTTGGTAGATTTGATTCGCTCCCGATTTTGTTAGTTTCGTTTGAAAATATTGAAACGCCGTAAGTCCCACGCGTTCAATCACATAGATGTAGTCAATGGTCCTGACCGGTTGTTGCAACTCCGTTATTAATTGATAGAAATGTATTAGGAGCTGATTCAGGTACTCCTTCTCCATCCGTACGAAGGCATTAGGTGTATACATTGGTCGCCACTGCATTAAATGTGGTAGCAGGGGTTGGTGTCGTAATTCCTCCACGCCAGGTTGTTCTGCATAATCCGATAACCACGTGGAATCCGCAGCTGCAACCCGAGCTACATCTGTACCGGAATCCTCTTCAAGTGGAAATTCCCTTATCTCCTCTTCCGATGACGGCCAAGGTACCGATGTCGAAGGACCGTAGAAACTATATACACGTTGTCGTGTCTTCCGTTGCGCTGCCGTTCAGGGAGACGGAATCTTTCCAAGTTGAACCTGCAACCGTGGTACTGGTTCCTGTGTGGGGAACGGTTGCGTACCTCGAGAAACTTGTGAACTTTCACGTATGGTCGTTCGTCGGTCTCGTTTCGCAGTTGGTTGCTGCGTTGATTCTATACGTGCAAGAATTCGCTTAACTCGTTCCACTGGATCGGTCGTTTTGCCGACTATCATCATGTTCGGATGCACTGGCTGTTTGCCTGAAGCTAACGGAGCATCGACAGCACATTCATCTGAGGTGGAAGTCGATTCATCCTGAGACTCAGAAGAAGACTGACGTCGCCGTTTGACTTCTCTAGATCGTCTTTGCTTTTCGGCTTCGATAGTAGCCGAAGTTTCACCGCACTGCACCATCATATCCGCAGTGACAGGTCGTTTTTGTAGACTAGAAATTTGTGTTGTTTGATCTTGAATTCGCTCTTCCAGCGTTGTGATACAAGCGCGATACTGATATATGCTTTCTTGCATTGTTTCGTTTTGACGTTGCAATCGCGTCGTTTCTTGTTGAAATTGAGTATTTTCTATTTGTGAATTACGCAAAGCTTGTTCCAACTCCACGTTACGACGCTCATTTACAGCATTGACCTGCTGTAGTTCAACTAATTCCGCTTGTATACGAATCATTTGTCCTTCATCACTGCGACGCACTGTCGGCACTATTCGAATTGCATTATCAGGCATAGTCCATGTAGTAGGTCTTGTGCAATCTGGCATATTTGCTTGGAATCGAAATTTAGCGAAACCTTGTTGTCGACGCAATCGAAAAGTACGACTGATCGGTATATCGACATTGTCTATCTCCGGAGTTCCCGCATGGATTTCCGGATGACCATCATCGTTTAACATGCGCCGTACCAGAATAGATAATTCCAATGCAGTTGAACATCCGGTATGATAATCTTGTTCGCCACAACAATCTGTGGTAGCATGATCTGGGCATAACAACTTGTGACAATGTGAACACTATACGTATGGCACGGCCCCGCAGATATCACGCAAAATGTGCTTCGCTTTACTCCATACCCATCGCCCGAAAGCACAATGTCCAATCGCAGTTGGCTGAGTATGGCATCCATGTTCTGTAATATGTCCACGACAAGAACTCAACCGACAATGTGCACAAGTTAATATACACATTCGTTGGCAAGTTATTGTTTGACATCTCACATTGGTTTCTGACGGCCAAGTCGGTTGCCGTCTAATAACGAACAAAGGTTCGTATTGACCATGATCGCCAATAAAATCTTGTAACCCACTTCGTTGGAAATTCATATAAATGTTCGATGACTGGCTAACAATGGTATCCTCCATCCGAATTTGGCTGGAAACCATCGGCGCCATTACATATGGAATGGTACTTGAGCCCGATGCGATTGTAGTCGATGCCTCTGCTCCAAGTGCAACATTTGGAATATTTTGTGTCGTTGAGACGATGGAAGGTGCTATCGGCAATTGCAAA
>JASANE010014594.1:0-24438 GCA_030248225.1 Trileptium ribeirensis
ATTCATTTTATGAAGTTGCATCGGCTGCGGGATTTTCTTTTTATGCTACGACTCCGCGACTTTTGGAACCAATACCCTCTAAAAGTTCTGTGTCAGAGTTTGGACTCATTGGGAATATAATTGATTTTATGAAGTTGCATCGGCTCCGGGATTTTCTTTTTATGCTACGACTCCGCGACCTTTGGAACCAATAGGTTGTGGTTTGGTTTGGGTTTTGTTGGCCGGGTGGGTTCTCTAAAAGTTCTGTGTCAGAGTTTTGACTCATTGGGAATATAATTAATTTTATGAAGCTGCATCGGCTCCGGGATTTTCTTTTTATGCTACGACTCCGCGACCTTTGGAACCAATACTCTCTAAAAGTTCTGTGTCAGAGTTTTTTTTTGGACTCATTTTTTTTTGGGAATATAATTGATTTTATGAAGTTGCATCTGCTCCGGGATTTTCCTTTTATGCTACGACTCCGCGTCCTTTGGAACCAATACTCTCTAAAAGTTCTGTGTCAGAGTTTGGACTCATTGGGAATATAATTGATTTTATGAAGTTGCATCGGCTCCGGGATTTTCTTTTTATGCTACGACTCCGCGCCTTTGGAACCAATACTCTCTAAAAGTTCTGTGTCAGAGTTTCGACTATTGGGAATATAATTCATTTTATGAAGTTGCATCGGTTCCGGGATTTTCTTTTTATGCTACGGCTCCGCGACATTTGGAACTAATACCCTCTAAAATCTATGAGTCAGTGTTTGATGTCATTGGAAATATAATTGATTTTATGAAGTTGCATCGGCTCCGGGATTTTCTTTTTATGCTACGACTCCGCGACCTTTGGAAGCAATACTCTCCAAAAGTTGTGTGTCAGAGTTTGGACTCATTGGGAATATAATTGATTTTATGAAGTTGCATCGGCTCCGGGATTTTCTTTTTATGCTACGACTGACCTTTGGAACCAATCAAAGCACTCATTGGGAATATAATTGATTTTATGAAGTTGCATTGGCTCCAGGATTTTCTTTTTATGCTACGGCTCCGCGACATTTGGACCAATACCCTCTAAAAGTTCTGTGTCAGAGTTTGGACTCATTGGGAATATAATTGATTTTATGAAGTTGCATCGGCTCCGGGATTTTCTTTTTATGCTACGACTCCGCGACCTTTGGAACCAATACTCTCTAAAAGTTCTGTGTCAGAGTTTGGACTCATTGGGAATATAATTGATTTTATGAAGTTGCATCGGCTCCGGGATTTTCTTTTTATGCTACGACTCCGCGACCTTTGGAACCAATACACTCTAAAATATCTGTGTCAGAGTTTGGACTCATTGGGAATATAATTGATCTTATGAAGTTGCATTGGCTCCAGGATTTTCTTTTTATGCTACGGCTCCGCGAACTTTGGAACTAATATCCACTAAAATATCTGAGTCAGAGTTTGGACTCATTGGGAATATAATTGATTTTATGAAGTTGCATTGGCTCCAGGATTTGCTTTTTATGCTACGGCTCTGCGACCTTTGGAACCAATACCCTCTAAAATATCTGAGCGAGAGGTTGGACTCATTGGGAATATAATTGATTTTATGAAGTTGCTTTGGCTCCAGGATTTTCCTTTTATGCTACGGTCGCGGCCTTTGGAACCAATACCCTCTAAAATATCTGAGTCAGAGTTTGGACTTATTGGGAATATACTTGATTTTAATACAATAGAACTTTTAACTTAATCAAATTTAGATCAATTTCTTTGATGTAGTTGTAGCAAGCAGGGTCTGATGATAACATGATGGTATCTGTAAAACTCCGACATGTTTGGTTTCTAATATCAACCATTTTAATGTTACAGTTTGCAAGAAACTAAAATCTCTAATGGGTGGTTTTATATCATGCTTACATCAATGGGTGATTACATAATATGCTAACAGAACCTCCAATTTTTCATAAACTTTGCTTGTACTCAAATAGTGGTGGGTTACATATTTGTCGGTAAATATAAAACACAAAGCGGATAATTATGTCCTGACTCATTGATAGTATTTCCTCATCTCTTTGTTCTGTGTTCAACTTCATCGAATCGATAACAGTGATTAGTATCCTTGGTGATTTTTAGTTATATTTGGTTAACGGTTCATTTGTGTGAGAAAATCATTAGTTAATATATATAGATTTTAGGAGATCCAAACTTTGGCAGAATCGCTAAAATTGTGATTAGAATAAAAGAGTTGATCGACGCTGCTGAATAATGTTAAACTCTTCGGCTTTTCTTGTATGAGCGACTGCGGTACCACGCTGTCGTATTGGGTACTACCCACCGTTTCTATAACCCAACATCGTGTGTCATATAAAAATCACTACAGATCTTACGTAATGCAAAGCGTATGACAAAAGTAAAAACGATTTAACAGTCTAAAGACTGTGACAACGTGCTAAAATAAGATTATTTGTACTGATCAAATGTTCTTAAAAACCCTTCTTTGTCTGTGTTGCGTCTGTTGTTTGACATATTATAGTTCAAAAATATTGTAATGTAACGCCTTTTACAATACTTTTTGTAAATACTTTGTTACATCATATTTTAATTTTATTTTCATGATTAATAAGTACAAGGTTCGACATGCATCTGTTGAAACTAGACGTGACTATATGTTTTTTTTGGCATATTAAAACAAGAAACAAACCATTTGACTACTGCTTAGTGTCATAAGTGATTTATTATTGGTCGTTTGGTGTTTTATGGACGAATGTTATTGGGTGGGGTAATCCCACTCAGGGGAGTCTGACCCTCCCTCCTCCTCGGCGCGCGAAGCGCCAACCCTTTTACCAACATGTATAGAGTACACGCAGACATATAAATAAAGAATATACAAAAGTGGCGCACCCCGACGTGGGGGCAGGGGGCTTCCCTAGCTCCGAGTTTTCGGGTTTCTTCTGTGCTCCAAATGCAAAATCTCTTATTTCATAGTATGAAAAACTTAAAAATAATTTTACCAGAACACTCTTAACTCAAATTTTCCCGAACCCTTAGGAAAATTCTGGATGCATCCCTGATATATAATGCTCATAAGCGTAGAGGGGCATTATCCCCTAGAGGCGTCGGAAACCCCACCTTCAGGCAAAGCGCCGATCCCAGGGCAGGTTGCCCGACCCCTCTTTCCCAATAAGCCGACTCGCCCCGCTCCCAATAAAAATAGGCCCCAAGATAGGTATTTATGGCAAATATTTACGGAACTGTTTCTATTTTTAAACGCAAAAACGTGAATCGTTTGATGTTTGTTTTGTTCAAACGGTGTGGGTTTGCACGTGAGCTCCTTCGATTTAGTACAGCCCAGCACGGGTACCCTGCCTGCGCTATAAACTGTAAATAAAATAATTAATTCTTAGTCTATTTATAACTCAGAATGTTGTGAGACCAAATACCTTTATTTGGATGAACTCCTCCAGCCCTCTCAAGATACATATTTTATATGTCTAGCACAAAATATCTCTAATAAAAACACAAAAAAGATGTTTAAAAATAAGTGTCCTAGTTACAGTATATTTAGAACTGTTCTTATGCTTATAGCACATGTATTCTCGTTGACCACAGTTGGGCCCACTAAATCTTACGTTGGGGTTGGGCAAAATTCTGTACTGCACACAGATAGAACATGATATGCGACGGCATTAATTGGGTATTAGCTTGACCCAAATTTCACCAGACGACCCGATTCGGGTATATGATCAGACCCGGCCCGACTTAGGTTTCTAGTATCCATATTGAATGTGAAATAGCTACATAATTTATACAACTTGCACCAATAGAGACTCTATGTGTTCGGATAGCATATACACCTGCCGTAGAACCTTTAATGCACTAAAGTAAAGAAAAATACGCAATTTTTGTTATAAAGTCTACAGCTTTATATAAAAGAATAATAATCCATTATGCCGCTAAGATATGGTAACATAGTTGTGCCTTTTTACTACTTTTGGCTATGTCCAAGCTGAAAATTACGACGCCGACAGTCCAAACAAATTTCTGCTCTTTTATATTATAATCTTTTGGCGGTTTATATAAAGGTAATTTATTACGCAGCTTCGCATTAAGACTGTGGTTCTCATTTTGCTTCTTATTTTCGTCTGTTTCTCTTTTTTCATTTATCATGAAAGTTCAATTTCACGGTAGTTAGGAATTCGTCGAACTTTTTTCATACATATACATTCTGCAAAACAGTTATGCTATACAGACGCTTTTCCACAACAATTATAAAGCGTCAACTATTGAAATTCCCAAGCCACTCACTAAGAGGGGTGTTTCTGGTTATACCAACAGTTCAAAAATGGTCAATTTTGAAGATACAGCAATAATTTGGTAAAATTCGACTCAGCTCGACGAGTTTTGACAATTTTTTTCGATTTTTTTGGGTTCCAAAAATTCTCCTAGTACCAAAAATTTTCGAATTTTTTTCGATAGATGCATAGATAGTTTTGTATACGATTCTAACTGCATTGACAAGCTGAGTCGAGTGGTGGTAAAATCAGCTTCATCGGTTCATGAGTTAAGGATTTATTTTTTATGTGATATTTTAAGTCTAAGGCTAAGCCTAAGCCTTAGTATAAACGTAGTTCGTTAACGTGAACCAATTAGTCTGGTATTATCTCCTTTGGACTCAGTTCATCAATGGGGTTAGTATGAAATATAAAGTTATGTATTTATCGAGAAATTTTAGGTACCAAACTTCGGACTGAAAAAAAATCGGAAAAAGTTTTTGTCATAATAATGTCGACTAAAATAGCCATTTTCGGAATTAGCTCGCCGAGCTGAGCCAAATGACGCTAAAATTATTGCTGTAAACTTCAAAATTGGGGTATAACCGAAAAGACCTAATATGAGCATACCATTATTACTTCGATGGTTTCGGGGGATGTGTTCCGCTTACACTTTATTTTATTTTTATTTTTGTTTTATTTGTGGCTCGAGCTAAAGATTGCCATGCGGGACTTAGTGGACCCACAAGGGTAACAACACTTGTTTAAGTAGGACATTTAAACTCAGAAGTTTAGATCTCAAGCTATTATTATATACTTGGAAGTTTAGATCTTAAAGTACTGATAACAATAAGGCAACCTGCTTAGCTGAGAAAAGCTGGCGAACTCAAGTACTGTATGTATGCGGAAGGGACGCTACCGGGTTCCCTTAAAACCTGCCCAGCAAGTATCAAAGGCTCTCTTTGCGTAGGCTACGGTGATATAGATCGCTTGTCTGAAGGTACCTCCCACTATCTCACCCTGGTTATATTCAAGAGGCGTTTATGTTGCCGCAGGGCTGTAAGTGGGTAGAGATTTTGTACCCGCACCCGACCCGACCCGCGCGATATCAGCGTGTACCCGACCCGACCCGACCCGCACAGACTAAAGTCGACCCACGACCCACTTTTACCCGCACATTATATGGTGCACACCAACTACCTATCAAACATATCCTAGACACATATACACACTATACTGCTTCATTTTTTAATATTTCTTATTATACGGTAACTGGCCCAAGTCAAGCAAAGGTGACTGACATCATATGGTTAGGAAACGTCCCCGCACAATGCAGGTGGTTCTCAGCGGGGTGGCAGACTTAAGCTCAGGCCTAGTGATTAGCTTATATAAGGGTCGATGCTTAGGCTAAGATGTGGATTAAACTCAGTGTATAGAGGACGGCATAACCTTTGATGCCGTCACGCCCCTAATCTTAACTTTGGCCCATTACTGCTTCCTATTCTTATAGGCCCAGTATCCATTCAAAAATTCAATTTGCTCGACATTTTTAGGCTTGAGACTGGCCCGGAGTCGTGTAATAGTTTGGTTGACACCGCTGAAATCTCTTTCTGACGCTGCTGATGAAGCAGGTATTGGAAGAATCCGTAGTGCTAACTGCGCTAAAAGTGGGTATTCTTGTTGCTGAGTCCTCCAGTACGTCAATATGCATTTTGAAGTAGTGTCCGTTACTTCTTTCGCTAAGCACTTGTGTTGAGCGCTATTCTCCGATCAAGGAGTAGCTAAGTTCCTGATGAAGTGAAATAATAGCATATTCATTCAAAAAACATATTCATTGAAAAAAAAAATTTTACCAAAAGAAACTCTCATCGTCCGAGACATAGAATAATAAGGTAATTAAAAGATTAACGAAATGATAAATATGTACAGATTTAAATAAAATTTAGATTTAAATAAACTAAACAGAAGAATGATATGACAAACCCAGCATGCGTGAGAAATAAAATAATTTAATAAAATCTTAGCAAACTTAATGTTTACCCGCGGAAGCAATGAAACCTACCCGCGGGCCTACCCGCACGAGCAAACGTCTTACCCGACCCCACCCCCGACCCGCGGGTACCCGCGGGTACCCGCGGGTCTCCCGCCCCTTCAGCCCTGTGTTGCCGTTTGATTACCCGACTCACTTACAATTCTCATCTTAGGGTAAATGGACACTTTACAAGCCTCTTTTAAAAATTTTTAAAATTTTTTTAATTTTAAAGTTTCATAAGACCTCCACCGCCCTTCTCCATAATTCTGGAAATTTATAAAACCAAAAATACCCAAATTCAGTATTGGAAAGTTCAAGGCAACAGGAAGGCACCTCGTGTTGGTACCGCCTTCAGTTCAAAAGCTACTTTTATACTGATGTAAATATGATACGTCCCCTGTTACGATTCACGGCTATAACGTACACCAACAAATTTCCGTAGTTAAAAACTTAAGCAAAATTTGCTTTGAAATGTTTAAATTGAAAAACAGAAATGTGTTTTTCAACAGCAGCAGAACTTTGAACTGAAAATTTTCAAATCCAAACTAAAGGAAAAGTGAAAAACAAATGATTAACTTATTATTATTATCAAGAGTGCATTAGGGAGGAGTATGCCATTTCCCTGCACTCTAATATTAGCCCGTGCTTGATGATACTTGCGTTTTCAGCCTGATCTCCTGTTTCTGGGGTAGCCCGGACCCCCAGTTTTTTTGGGGTAGCTCGGACCCCCCAGTTTTTTGGGGTAGGTGGGACCCCGAATTTCTGGGGGTAGTCGATTGAACCAGCAGCTGCTTATAACCCGACCCCCCAGAAATTGGGGGGTCTGACCTACCCCCCCCCCCAAAAAAAACTGAAGGAGTCCGAGCCACCAAATCCCCTGAAACTGAGGGGGTCAGTGCATCTCGACCTCCCCCGAAAACGCCCGTATCATCAAACACGGGCATACGTGTTAGTGCATGGAAGTGTCATATTCTTGCCTGATGCACTCTTGTTATTATTAAGAATTATAACAATAATAAAAACAATCGCGACAAAATACAAAAATACAAAATTTGGCTGGCTGGGCTTGAATTGAAAAACGCCCAATGCTAAGCTTAAAACTAGCTGCGTAAGCTAGTGAATCAGAAAATTAGAAAAACTAAAATTTCAAAATTAGGTTTTTACCTCACAGATTCCCCTACAGAAACAAAAAAAACAAGTAAAACCAGAAACAGAAACATAATTTTTAACTTTGTAATAAATTGCCATTATACAAACTGCTACAAGATTATAATGCAGAGACGAGAATAAATTGGTTTGGACCGTCGGCATCGCAAGCTTCAGCTTGGACATAGCTAAAGGTATTAAAAGGCAGTAAGGCACAAATAGGTGACCATATCGTTGCGGTTAAATAACGTAATTTGTTATGCTTCTTAGTATAAAATTGTGGATTTAGTACAAAAATTGCGTATTTTTGTCGAATTTAGTGCACTAAATTTCCAACAGTAGTTGGAAATACGTGTTTCTTCCATCCACAAATAATATACAATATCAATATTTACTGGGTACAAATATGATTATTTGATAAGTTAGAAATTAGAAACTCACTTAAATTTATAAATTGAGTAAAATTTCGTTAATTATACAAAATATTATAAAACCGCACTATATATAAGAAAATGTTAAAGATGTATACCGGATCGGTTTCAGTGAAATATCAAATCATTCAATGTGAAACAATAAAACGATATAATTTTTGGCAAAACGCGGCATTGTGTTAAACTTGCGGGTTTCAGCAGCACTATGTATTCAAACATTAGCGAATACAGATACTCGGCATGTACTGACTGCATGGTTACCAGCTGATTGTTGCATTTACTTCGTATGCCACATTTATTGGCTTTGAAGTAAACGAGTTTGAGTTTGAGCTATATTTAACTTTGAATATTACTGAAATGTGAGGCCATGCCGTTATTGATAGATTTACTAATACCACGAGTGCATTAGGGAAGAGTATGACACTTCCCTGCACTCCATGTTAGCACGTGTTTGATGATAAGGGCGTTTTCGGCCTGACCACCCCAGTTTCTTGGAGGGGTAGCTCAGACCCCACCAGTTCCCAGTTTTTTGGGGGAGGTGGCTCGGTTTTTTTTGGGGGAAAATACAAGTTTTTTTTGTTCGCTAATATCAACTTTGTTCGCGAACATAATTTTGTCGGATTTGAATTGACAAGGGTTTTGTTCGCGACCACTAATTGATAAATAAAGGACCGTTTCGTTTATGACGTCAGAGTTACATAAAATTTGTTCGCGAACAGTGACGAATCCTATTTCAATGCTATGGAATATTACTGAACTGTCATAACCCGAATGCAAATCTCTAAAGTATGGGGCAGCAATGAACTGAATCGAATATTCTCTTTGTTTCGTAATAGTGGATGTGTATTTCATATCGGGAATTGCAAAATAGGATGGTTAGCCGGGTCAACTTAAGTTTAGTCGCTCTTTACGGTTTTATATGAGCCTTACATTTTGCCTAAAATCACGAGTGCATAATGGAAGAGTTTGACACTTTTGTGTACTCCAATGTTATTGCATGTTTGATAATACGAGCGTTTTCAGTACGAGTCGCTCATTTCTGGAGTGCCATCTAGCACATGCTCCACCAGTTTGAAATGAGGATAAAACCGAAAACGGTCGTATTATTAAACATGCAAAAGCAATAGAGTGCATGGAATTGTCATACACTTTCCTTATTACTCTTGGTTAGAATAAGTCCTGGGCTGCCGCTATAGTATTTTCCCTCCCTTACTCTACCGCTTTTCTTTTTTTCTAATGCATCATTTACCTCCAGATGTGTCCACCTAGGACCGGATTCTATCACACAGTCAAATACGGTTCGTGAGATTTTGGCATAGTCGATCCCAGCTCGTACAGAATAAAGTGCACATCCTAGCTAGGTTAGTATGTTTGTGCTAGCCGGGCTTGGCCATGTATTTGTTTAATAGACGATGTTGGAAATTAAAGCATATGTTTTTATCACTAGTTTTAACTTATTATTTTGAGTTTTGACTATGCATTTCCAAACAGAACACCTGGATGCTTTCCGTTTACTTTGAAATTGCATTAAAATATTGGAAAATTAATTGTGCAACCAGATGCAGCTACCACAAATTAGTAAGTAAGCCTAACTGGTAGATATGTCTGGAACTTTATTTATGCACTACATAACACAATAAAGCATACTGATAACTTTCCAAGCTGTCCGTGCACCAGGAGACGTGGCGCTAAAGCTTAAGCTTATACTATGGGCTATTTTCCAAACACAATTCTTGTTTACACCGCTTCTAGGTATACAATGTACCTAAGTGAATATTAGCTAATATATATAGCCGAGGCCGGTCGTTGTGACAATTTTAGAGCCCAGCTCAGCTATTGCCTATAGGGCCTCGGGAAATGTCAACAGCTGGCTTAGGCTATCTGAGCTGGGCATTATCGCCGCGGCCGGCTATGACAAAATCCGTCTCTAGCGCACACATCTTAAGGTAGTTACGGAGAAACGCTTTAACGTATTTCTCCTTAAAGTTTTCTCATGAATTTCGCATAAGGATCTTAATTTTTGGCCGACTATTGTCTGAGCTATACTGGATTGCTATTCTATTTTGGATGTGCATTGATTATGTTCGCACCACTGAGATTTTAAGGATTTAACCTTGAATATCCAGGGGCTACCTAAACGTCACTTGTGCAACTACTTAAACTGTCTGTCTTTGCACAAAATTTTAATCATCCGAAACATATAGTGCTTCTTCAACAATTGTTATTATATAGTTAGATATTTTATACACACATATATATATTTATATAATTCACAAAGTTTGTTGTGCTATATATGTAATTGTTCAAATATGTGCTGATATAATTTTTCTCTGCCTTGTTCAGTTAAAAAATTGTCAAATTTTTATAGTAAAACCATATATCTTCGTCAAACATATTTATGTGGCTTCCAAATAAAACTTCTGTTACTTGTATAGCTACAGGTCCTAGATACCGAAATGGCGACGAACTATAGCGACAAGTTTCTCAGTAAAAAGTTAGTGATCAAAATTAAAAATTTTATTAAGGTTTCCTTTTCAATCATTCTCTATTAAATTTTTAACGCTAGAGCATAAACGAAATATTGACCTAAAGGGAATAAGATGATACCAAGACCCCATGCCCAGCCAAAAAATGAAAAACATGAGGTGGTAAACTTCCAAAACCTGATGAGGGGCGGGGTAAAGTCGACATGGATCTGATCATAACTAATCATTTTATAATGTGATTTCGACGATTGTCATGCGCTTCCCAAGAAATCGTTATAAATTATTGGTTTCATTTAGCCATGAAATCTACAGTTGCACAGCAAGCTACTAAAAACGGAGCGATGGGTGCGCTCAAAAATGGTTGGGGCGTTACTGAACGGATTGTGGAAGCAACACTCAAGTGCTCTTATCAACAAATCGTTATAAATTCTTGGTATCATTTAGCCATGAAATCTACAGTTGCACAGTAGGCTACTCAAAAAACGGAGCGGAGGTGCGCTCAATAGTGTTTGGGGCATTACTGAATGGATTGTGGAAGCAACACTCAAGTGCTCTTATCAAGAAATCGTTAAAAATTCTTGATATCATTTAGCCATGAATTCTACAGTTGCACAGTAGGCTACTCAAAAAACGGAGCGGAGGTGCGCTCAAAAGTGGTTGGGGCGTTACGTAACGGATTGTGGAAGCAACACTCAAGTGCTCGTATCAAGAAATCGTTGTAAATTCTTGGTATCATTTAGCCATGAATTCTACAGTTGCACAGTAGGCTACTCAAAAAATGGAGCGGAGGTGCGCTCAAAAGTGGTTTGGGCGTTACGTAACGGATTGTGGAAGCAACACTCAAGTGCTCTTATCAGGAAATCGTTGTAAATTCTTGGTATCATTTAGCCATTAAATCTAAAGTAGCACAACAGGCTACTCAAAAAACGGAGCGGAGGGTGCGCTCAAAAGTGATTGGGGCATTATACTGAACGGATTGTGGAAGCAACACTCAAGTGCTCTTATCACGAAATCGTTAAAAATTCTTGATATCATTTAGCCATGAATTCTACAGTTGCACAGCAGGCTACTCAAAAAACGGAGCGGAGGTGCGCTCAAAAGTGGTTGGGGCGTTACGTAACGGATTGTGGAGGCAACACTCAAGTGCTCTTATCAAGAAATCGTTGTGAATTCTTGGTATCATTTAGCCATTAAATCTACAGTAGCACAGCAGGCTACTCAAAAAACGGAGCGCAGGGTGCGCTCAAATGTGGTTGGGGCGTTGCTGAACGGATTGTGGAAGCAACACTCTAGTGCTCTAGAAGTGGAAGGGGACCTCACTCGCCCCCATCTCTTATGCCTCTGGAACTCTGCATACAAAACTCAAACCACAAAATGTCAAACTATAAAGTTTGAGAACTTTTAAGATTAGAAAGGCGAAGTCGACTGTGAGATCCGAGACAAGCCGGGTCCGATGTATCCGAAAAAGCTGTGGTCGGTTCTTATAAGTTCTCTTCTAAAGCAACAAACATAATTGTAACTGCTGATGTATAGTACAATACCAGAAACAATGCTTAGCTAACCTATGCTGCGCTCTCGAAGGCTCTAAAACCAACTATATAAAGACCGTTTGTATGTTATGAAATGTGAACTTTTCGCTACTAGGAGCCCATCGAATGGAAACTAGATTTCAATCGAGCGGAACAGGACATGGTTCACAAAGAGAGAAGCTGGACATGGTTCACGAAGAGCAGAGACGGACATGGTCCGAGAAGAGCCGAGCGGAGCCGGACATGGTTCACGAATAGCCGAGCAGATTCGGACACGGTTCACGAAGAGCCGAGCAGAGCCGGACATAGTTCACGAAGAGTCGAGCTGGACATGGTTCACAAAGAGCCGAGGCGGGGTATGGTTCACAAAGAACCGAACCGGATATGGTTCACGAAGAGCAGAGCCGGACATGGTTCACGAAGAGCCGAGTGAAGCCGGACATAGTTCACCAAGAGCCGAGCCAGACATGGTTCACGAAGAGCAGCGCCGGAGATTGTTCACTAAAGGCCGAGCCAAGCTGGACACGGTTCGCGAAGAGCCGAGCTGAGTCGTACACGGTTCACGAAGAACCGAGCAGAGCCGGACATAGTTTATGAAGATCCGAGGCGGACATGATTCACGAAGAGCAGCGCCGGAGATTGTTCACAAAGAGCCGAGGCGGACATGGTTCACGAAGAGCAGAGCCGGACATTATTCACGAAGAGCCGAGCAAGGCCGGACATGGTTCACGAAGAGCCTAACCGAGCCGGGCACGGTTCACCAAAAACCGAGCAGAGCCGAACATAGTTTACGAAGATCCGAGGCGGGCATGGTTCACAAAGAGCCGAGTCGAACATGGCTCACGAAGAGCAGCGTCGGACACGGTTCTCGAAGAGCCGATCCGAGTCGTACACGGTTCACGAAGAGCAGCGCTGGAGATTGTTCACGAAGGGCCGAGCCAAGCCGGACACGGTTCACGAAGAGCCGGGCCGAGTGGTACTCGGCTCACGAAGAACCGAGCAGAGCCGGCTATAGTTTACGAGGATCCGAGGCGGCATGGTTCGCAAAGAGCTGAGCAGGACATGATTCACGAAGAGCAGCGCCGGAGATTGTTCACAAAGATCCGTGGCGGACATAGTTCACGAAGAGCAGAGCCGGACATGGTTCACGAAGAGCCGAGCAAGACCGGACATGGTTCACGAAGAGCCTAACCCAGCTGGACACGGTTCACGAAGAACCGAGCAGATCCGGACATAGTTTATGAAGATCCGAGGCGGGCATGATTCACAAAGAGCCGAGCCGGACATGGTTCACGAAGAGCAGCGCCGGAGATTGTTCACAGAGAGCGAGGCGAAATTTGTTCACGAAGAGCCGAGCCGGACATGGTTCCCGATGGGCCTGCAAATTTGGCTCTTTCTCGCCTCTATTACAAACTGTGATCAAAATTGCCTTTCTATAATGCAACTGTTTTACAGACTTATCATTTATCTGCAAAATTCGGGCACCTATTTGGTTTTCTATGTTTTTATTATTGCCATGTCGGTGCAGTTCATTTCGTGTTCATACTGATTTATTAAGTTCGTTATACATACATGCAGCATTTCAAAACTCTTTGGGAAACGCACACCTTAGTTAGTACGACTCGCAACGTAATGATAGGCTCTTTGGTGAAGGCGTGGCGTAGTTGTCTAGACTAGAGTGGTAGCCTATCAATCCTGAGGTTATGTGTTCGAGTCCAGTCCACACCTGTCTCTTTTGCGTTTTGTGTTTCACCAAATAAATGGTGCACCTAACATATCATTATTAGACTGAAATTGTCGGCTGCCTCATTGTTTCTCTTAATGTGAATTGATAAATGCTTGATTTAAATGTGAAAAAGTCTATTATGTAGCTTCACAGTTGTTAACGGCCAGAAGTGTTTTAACTTAGGTCACAAGGTTTACGGGATTCAGATTGAACACATGACCCCTAATTGCGTAATTACTATATTTCAACAGTGATCCAATAGGCCAGAACCGGACCAGCCTTCATTTAGAAGCCGCTGAATAACTCAAACACATTTTATAACGGTTACATTTATGTTCATTTTAACTTTTTCATATATTTGAGCATGTTTTTTGGTCATACACTAATGTCTAAGGTACTAAACCTAGTCTTGACTGAGGTTTTAACAACAATATTGAACATTTGTTACAATTGTAGATTATTATAATTGCGGTTATGGTCCTGGATTTTACAAAACTATTGAAACCCACACTGATGGCTGCAATAAAAAACGCCTGCTGAGTTGACCAACTAGATACAACGGACGCTCACAGTCGTTGACGGAAATATTTGATCGTATCAATTTAATCACATATAAGCTGATTAATAGATCATAAAAAACTAGCCATCAATACTAGCGTGAACTTTGACCGGAGTGAGAAGCTATGGGTATAGTGATGACAATTTATTTAGACTTCCGCAATGAACATTGAGCATTTGTATATATTGTTCGGTGTCAGCTTCGCCTGGAGTCTTCATTTTGGAATGGAGCAATAGGACCACCCTTGACCAAATACTGTCCAAACTTCACTGTCCGTGAAGCCTTGTATTGTGGGCCACTGTGGGTGTGAATATGGTACGATAATTTTTTTCTGGAAATGAATTTTTCAAATTTTTTGTTAGTCAATATATATTGGTTTTATTTATGTTAAAACTAAACCTTTAAACATATTTTCACGTTATTTACCAACTTTTTAGTTTACGGTTAATCAAATAATTAGTTTTCGTTTCAATTTTGTTTGGTTTATGCAAAAATTACCAACGGAAATTGAAGCATAGGCAGCCCAAATTTTTACGAAGTAGCAAGAATTAAAGACAACTGTTGTTAACATGGGAAAACGGGCAAGCAAAGATAGCGATACAACTTTTCTATAATATACAATTTCCACTGTATATAGTATTTATAACGCATATTAGAGGTGTACATTTTGGGGGTCATAATGAACCTCTTACTCCCCAGCCTAACTTCTGGGGGCACATGCCCCCCTTGCCCCCCTGTTCCCGGGTCTCTGATGCCAGCTCCCCTTTCCCCACTCCCATCTAAAATTCTGGGAAACTAACATTAATTGAATTTTCTGTGTATATAAAATATTTTAATACTTACTCTTTAATATTTTTGAACTTGCTGAATGGCAAACACTTCGTAGCAATTGTATTGCTGAAGTCATACCAGTAACAACATCCAATATTACTATGCTTAAACTAAACATTTTTAAATATAAGACCCATATCAGACCCATTCTACAAATTATCAAAACGTTTCAAAGCGTAGCCTAAAGCCAACAGTCCCACAGGAAGGCATATATTAGTATAAGCAAGACTGCAATAGGCAAGAATAGGACACTTCCCTGCACTGATATGTTAATCCGTGTTTGATGACACGGGCGTATTAGATTTGGGCCCCCTATTTATGAGGTTCTTTCATACGCAGACCCGTCAATTTTAGGCAGTAGCTCGCACCCCAAGTTTGAAGGGGGTATGTCAGACCACCAGGTTTAATCGTAGTCGGGTGAATAACTACGACCGGTTGAATCTGGGGGTTCGAGCTACCACCATCCTCAAACTGGGAGTCTCTTGTTGGTAAGCACCCAGAAATAGCGGGCTCGGGCAGAAAACGTCAAACACGAGTTAACATATGAGTCCAGGGAGTTGTCGTACTCTTCCCTCAGGGGCGGCGGAAGCGGGTTGCTAGGGGGGCGCTGAGTCCCCCACTTTTAAAAGTGCTAAGCCCCCTCCCCACTTTCGAACATCAACAAGCCATCACCTGTGCCTGCGGAAGGCTTGGTGATTTCAAATCCACGAAACTTCTAAAACATTATTAGAATGTTTTATTGTGAAATTTTTTTTTGTTTTGATTATAGCCTGCTCACAAAATTTTTATTGCCTAGTTACTTTATTTACTACAATATATATACATGATATAATATATATATATTATATACTTATAACATTTACTTTGGCGTGTAACGGTTATTCCGTTCTCGAAATACTAAGCCTAAGCCTTAGTCTTAGCCTAAGCTAAGGTCCCTATATGAGCCATATTCTAAGCCTAAGTCGGGGGACTACCACCCCCGGAACTCTCGCTCTAAGCTGTTCTTTTTTAACGTTATAACGTCCGGCCCCTGAAGGTGACATGGGCCATGAAAGTATACGGCGTATGGATCGATCTGGATGTGATTTTTGTGTTGCTGCCCCCATTTAACCCTGTCGTTACTTACATAGCCAGAGGGGCCAAATCATGAAGTGTTGGATCAGTTTAAGAATCTCCCCTGTGTACACAGTTGAACAATCCCCCATCTCCGTAGTTTCCAAGCTAATACATTAAAACGGACCGTCTATCTCAACGGCGCTCGCAAGAAACACTATTGAAGCTAAGCATTTTGCCGTAGTACTACGATATAACACTTTTCCCATGGTACTCTGTGGAGCAATTTCCCCCATTAGTTATTCTTGGGTATTCTTCAATTGATTCCAAATATTACCCGGAGTTACATAACTAAGGGGACAAATATGATACCGCCTGTATTACGGTTGGTCGTCATGTCCGAGGTCAGGGGTGGGCTGCGAGGCGACCAATTCTGCGGAGGGGGATTGGTAACACCTTATACTAGTTGTTCGAAATCGAGATTGAACATCCTGCCGGTGCGTATGTCTTAAAAATTCTGTTACCAGGGACGCACGATTTTAAAATGGAACCACTTACTTGGATCAAAATGGTTAATAATATATTACATATTTTTGTCCGTTAGATGTCAAGCGAGACTAATTTGTATCGTGTGTCTTTTATCTGCTACATCACGGTTAACATGTTTTGATCGAACTTTTTGCTAACATTATTTTAAAGCTAACGTGGTGCTTCGGGGGTGTCGCAAGCTCTTCAAAAGTGGACAGAGACTCCAAAAAATGTGGAGGGCCGGTCGTTTACGTTCATTTTGGTATAACCCCACCAGTTAATTTTTTCACGTTTGTCCGTAAAATGTGGAGTTGTGGGATTGGCGGCTCCCCCTCTTGTGATGCCCATGTGATGGTTTGATGTTTCTTGCGTTATAAAACAAGCGTTTCTTGGTTTGAAATATTTATGGTAATTGGATGCTTTGCTCTTAAGGCGCTTCGTGTAATAATAGTGTTGCTGTAGGGTATTTTTAATGCCACGTTCACGATACACGATATTGAATGGTTATGGATATATATAATACATGCCGAAACAGGTGTTCAGTGGGGCTACTCCCTGAGGCCTCGGACCCCTCCCCGAGGCCCTGGTTTACCCCAGAAGGTACCACTCCACCACCTCTTGGTGCGCCGCACCCAACCACCACCTCCCCACGAAGCCGCGCGGAAAATTTTGGGAAAATCAGGGTGTAAATTAGCAAAAATTTAGGGATAATTGACAAAAATTTGTCTTTGGCGGGGGGCTTTGTGAGGGAGGTCGTCAACTTTTTCAGCAATCTCCTCTGAAGCACCTCCCCTAAAACTCTCTGCCCGTCCACCCCCTCTGCGCGGACCCCAGCTACTCCCCCTGAAAACTCGGAGCGTCATGACCCCTTATACTAGCTTGTCGAAATCGAGATTTAACCACCTGCCGGCATGTATGTCTTAAAAATTCTGGTCTGCTGAGGTCTGCTAAAATCGATGTATGTAATTAATTTTGGTGAATTAATGTTTGGTATTGCCAAGGGTATAAACCCAACGGTAACAATTTTGCACTAACTGTAGTATTTCTTATTCGAAGCAGTATCGCTCGCAATCCTTTAGTGATTCCTAGGTGGCGGAATACCATCGTTGCCTACAATTTAGGTAAACATTTGGATATGATCTTCTTTGCGCTCAGGAGCTAGAGGGATCAAACCGTCATATTGGTGAATTAATGTTAGGTATTACATAGGGTATAAACTCAAGTTTTACCCCCATTTTGCAACGATTAAACTAAAATCGGTCATTTATTAAGGTTTTTGACTGGTTTTTTAACATCAGGCTAGGCACCCGAGGCCCCTTCTAGCTACGTCACAGCTACGGATTATGCTAAGAAGAGCAGCTTAGTATGGATGAATACTCTCTAGCGTAAAGCCTTATGGAAACTTAACAAATTTATAGATGAATAACGTTTCAATCAGACGTATTGACTTTGGTTAGCCAAAGGTATGTTCTTGCCAATTACCGTGGCACTATTGGTTCACATCGGGATATATAAAAGGATACCAGGATAATTACAGTAAATTATGTATAGTGAATAATTAGAGAAACGTTAATATCTATTGTGTTTTATTACATTCTGGCCTATTAATGCAAATTATACCAGTGCCTGTATGTAGCCCCCACTTATAAAATCGTTTCGCCGCCCCTGTCTTCCCTAATGCACTCTTGGTATAACTAGTATAAATAAACATATATTATCAAATATAAATGTCCCCTATATTTGGTTTGCCCCCACATCTATATATCACATCTTTCTCTCCCGCAACATTTTTTTCTCCAGCGGAGTTTCTCACACTGTAGAGATATACACAAAGGGAGAAAAGACAACAATTTCTAAGCTTAGATAACCTCTCGAACATAACAAAATATTAGAATTAATAAAAGGTATAAACGCGGAAACAACACATAACCACCACAAAACTCACCACCATAAAAACACCACACAACAACTACAAAATAAAAGTAACAAAAAAAAACACAAAAAAAAACGATATGGAAACGACTAGGGCACGACCCATCATTGGTGTAGTTTGTTATTAGTCGACTGAAGTGTTAATTTTGACAATATAAAATTTTTGTTCATTTTAAACAATTTGCGATCAATGAAATTGTATACAACATCAGTTGTATATACTAGTAGTGAATAAATGCTTTAGTTTCCATGTTAAAACTATATATTTCGATGTATTGAAATATAATTTTCCTGATATATATAAAAAAAATAAGGTAGCATTAAAGATAGCAATTGTAAGGGATCCTTATTTTGAAATTTTTTTGGGAGATAAATTTTTGGATTTCTTAGCTGGGCTATCGACTCCCCTGAGGAGTCTCCAGGTGTTTGACTATTCTTTCAATGAAGATCAAGCCTAGGAGACAACAGATATTTACCCAGAAAATATGCAATTCTTAGGGTGAGGATTACATTGTCGGACAAGGCAAAGTACAGTGACTATCACTGAGTGTCATTCTCTTCTACTAAATTTTATCATGGTCTCTTGGTATTAACGGTAAACTTATTAGTTGCAATTACCCTCATATTATAGGCATTAATATATATATATATTAGCTGTATTGTAATACCTCCTATTTTTTCATTTAGCTAAAAATACAATTTGTATTAGATATTGTATATTGGTAATCCATTTTTAAATATATGACATTATAGATGTTCTGTTTAAGCAAGTAGATAACCTTTATATTTATTTGAGATATCTTCCGTAGACAATTTGTTAAGCTTTAAGCATAGTATTAAAATTTATATAGCGTAAAATTATATATAGTTTATATATATTTAAATATTTTGTTAGGAAAATTTAGGGTTAGGTATTATCATCTACTGTTTTTAAAAGTGAGCTCACACAGTCAAACTTTTTTCATCAAATTTTACTGTACCTTATAACGAAAAAATATGGCAAGTCACAATTATTCAACAAATTTGAGCTTAAATGTTGAGCTCATGGATTTTTAAGATCCGGTCTCTTGATTGGGTAAAGCAATATGCCTGAAAAGTTTGAACAGTGTTCGTCCGTTCAACTTAACCAAGAATATGAAAATGCTTTCTAAGCTCGAAATTTGAGCTGAAAATTTTTTCAAAAAGTTTGACGTGTTTCGCCTCTTAAACATAGCTTGAAATATCAAAACCATCGAAGTTGCTGTTTCTACTACAGATCTAGGGACCCTAGCTTAGGCTAAAGCTAAGGCTTAGTATATCGAGAAAGGCATAGCATGCATTATACTTCGGCGCCTGAAGTTGACATGGGCCAATCTGTCAGTATATAATTATGTTTTAACAATTCACAAACGAAAATTTCGTTTTAGTATAGGATTTACCGCAAGAATTTTAGCCTTAAATTTTTACCGTTTAGGCTTAAAATAAGGCTCATCGATCGCTAAGAATGCAATAGGTTTAGTGAATGACAAACTAGCTAATCGATTTTTGGATTGTCACACAGGTTTAATTTGGCAAGCCTGTCAATTAGGCTACTACTAGCTGTGCGATCCTTTCCTAACTCAGAAACAAAATTGCAGTGTCATTTATTAGTTTTCATGGTTTCAAAATGACACTACCGCCGTATGTTAGTGCAAATTGTATCAAATGCCTATGATTGCAGTGTAATTTATTACTTTTCATGTTTTCGACATGACATTACCGCCTGTATGCTAGTGTAAATTGTACCAAATGCCTATGATTGCTGTGTCATTTATTACTTTTCATGGTTTAGACATGACACAACCGCCGTATGTTAGTGCAAATTGTATCAAATGCTATGATTGCAGTGTAATTTATTACTTTTCATGTTTTCGACATGAAACTGCAATCATAGGCATTTGGTACAATTTACACTAGCATACAGGCGGTACTGTCATGTCGAAACCATGAAAAGTAATAAATGACACTGTAATCATAGGTGTATGGTACAATTTGCACAACATAGAGGCAATAGTGTCGTGTCCAAAACATGAAAAGTAATAAATTACACTGCAATCATAGCATTTGATACAATTTGCACTAACATACGGCGGTAGTGTCATGTCGAAACCATGAAAAGTAATAAATGAAACTGCAATCATAAGCATTTGGTACAATTTGCACTAACATACAGGCGGTAGTGTCATGTCCAAAACATGAAAAGTAATAAATTACACTGCAATCATAGGCATTTGATACAATTTGCACTAACATACGGCGGTAGTGTCATGTCGAAACCATGAAAAGTAATAAATGACACTGCAATTTTGTTTCTGAGTTAGGAAAGGATCGCACAGCTAGTAGTAGCCTAATTGACAGGCTTGCCAAATTAAACCTGTGTGACAATCCAAAAATCGATTAGCTAGTTTGTCATTCACTAAACCTATTGCATTCTTAGCGATCGATGAGCCTTATTTTAAGCCTAAACGGTAAAAATTTAAGGCTAAAATTCTTGCGGTAAATCCTATACTAAAACGAAATTTTCGTTTGTGAATTGTTAAAACATAATTATATACTGACAGATTGGCCCATGTCAACTTCAGGCGCCGAAGTATAATGCATGCTATGCCTTTCTCGATATACTAAGCCTTAGCTTTAGCCTAAGCTAGGGTCCCTAGATCTGTAGTAGAAACAGCAACTTCGATGGTTTTGATATTTCAAGCTATGTTTAAGAGGCGAAACACGTCAAACTTTTTGAAAAAATTTTCAGCTCAAATTTCGAGCTTAGAAAGCATTTTCATATTCTTGGTTAAGTTGAACGGACGAACACTGTTCAAACTTTTCAGGCATATTGCTTTACCCAATCAAGAGACCGGATCTTAAAAATCCATGAGCTCAACATTTAAGCTCAAATTTGTTGAATAATTGTGACTTGCCATATTTTTTCGTTATAAGGTACAGTAAAATTTGATGAAAAAAGTTTGACTGTGTGAGCTCACTTTTAAAAACAGTAGATGATAATACCTAACCCTAAATTTTCCTAACAAAATATTTAAATATATATAAACTATATATAATTTTACGCTATATAAATTTTAATACTATGCTTAAAGCTTAACAAATTGTCTACGGAAGATATCTCAAATAAATATAAAGGTTATCTACTTGCTTAAACAGAACATCTATAATGTCATATATTTAAAAATGGATTACCAATATACAATATCTAATACAAATTGTATTTTTAGCTAAATGAAAAAATAGGAGGTATTACAATACAGCTAATATATATATATATTAATGCCTATAATATGAGGGTAATTGCAACTATAACTTACCGTTAATACCAAGAGACCATGATAAAATTTAGTAGAAGAGAATGACACTCAGTGATAGTCACTGTACTTTGCCTTGTCCGACAATGTAATCCTCACCCTAAGAATTGCATATTTTCTGGGTAAATATCTGTTGTCTCCTAGGCTTGATCTTCATTGAAAGAATAGTCAAACACCTGGAGACTCCTCAGGGGAGTCGATAGCCCAGCTAAGAAATCCAAAATTTATCTCCCAAAAAAATTTCAAAATAAACCCTTACAATTGCTATCTTTAATGCTACCCTATTTTTTATATATATCAGGAAAATTATATTTCAATACATCGAAATATATAGTTTTAACATGGAAACTAAAGCATTTATTCACTATTAGTATATACAACTGATGTTGTATACAATTTCATTGATCGCAAATTGTTTAAAATGAACAAAATTTTATATTGTCAAAATTAACACTTCAGTCGACTAATAACAAACTACACCAATGATGGGACTTGCCATCAGTCGATAACAAAATCCTGTTCCATAACAGTCATTTTTTTCTGTTCAAATTTTTAAAATACTAAAATTTAGATACTGACAAGTACGTATGGTGTTTTAATATTTGTAGAAGTTTTAACCGGTGGTTCTGTGTTGTTTACACTGATAATACTTTTTTAAAAAATCATAATATATTAGTTATGTTCTAGAAACTTAGCAATTAAATTGTTCTCTATTTCAGCCATTTTGTATATCTCTACAAAGTGCGAAACTCCTTTGCTGGATAAATCCAAACTTGCGAGCGAAATAGCTGTAATTTATAGCTGTAGGCAAACCAAACATATTGGAAACATTTATATTTGATAATATATGTTTATTTATACTAGTTATACCAAGAGTGCATTAGGGAAGACAGGGGCGGCGAACGATTTTATAAGTGGGGGCTACATACAGGCACTGATATAATTTATATTAATAGCCCAGAATGTAATAAAACACTATAGATATTAACGTTTCTCTAAACATTCTCTATACATAATTTACTGTAATTATCTTGGTATCCTTGTATATATCGCGCTGTGAACCAATAGTGCCACGGTAATTGGCAAGAACATACATTTGGCTAACCAAAGTGAATACGTGTGATTGAAACGTTATTCATCTATAAGTTTGTTAAATTTCCATGCTTTACGCTAAAGAGTATTCATTCACAGTATGCTGTTCTTCTTAGCATACTCCGTAGCAGTGACGTAGCAAGAAGTGGCCTCGGGGCTTAGCCCCCAATCCCGAGCCTGATGTTAAAAACCAGTCAAAAACCTTAATAAATGACCGATTTTGGTTTAATCGTTGCAAAATGGAGGTAAAACTTGAGTTTATACCATATGTAATACCTAAGATTGATTCACCAATATGACGGTTTGATCCCTCCAGCTCATGAGCACAAAAAAGATCATATCCAAATGTTTACATAAATTGTAGGCAACGATGGTATTAAGCCACCTAGGAGTCACTAAAGAATTGCAAGCGATACTGCTTCGAATAAGAAATACTACAGTTAGCGCAAAATTGTTACCGTTGGGTTTATACTTGGCAATACCAAACATTAATTAAACAAAATTAATTACATATATACATCGATTTTAGCAGACCTCAGGTGACCAGAATTTTTAAGACATGCATGCTGGCAGGGGGTTATAATTCGATTTCGACAAGCTAGTATAAGATGTCATGACGCTCCGAGTTTTCAGGGAGAGTAGCTGGGATCCGCGCAGAGACGGGGGGTGGACGGGCAGAGAGTTTTAGGGGAGGTGCTTCAGACGAGATTGCTGAAAATGTTGACGACCTGGCTCACAAAGGCACCCCGCCGAAGACAAATTTTTGTCAATTATCCCTAAATTTTTGCTAATTTACACCCTAATTTTCCTAAAATTTTAAGGCGCGGCTTCGTGGAAGTGGTTGCTGCTTGTGATGCAGCGCACCAAGGAGTTGGAGAGCGGCTTCTGGTGTAAACCTGGCTGGGGAGGGGTGCGAGGCCTCAGGGGGTACCCCTCCCCATTGAACACCTGTTTTCCAGTTTATATATATGCGTGAACCATTCAATATCGTGCATCGTGAACGTAGCATTAAAAATGCCCTACAGCAACACTATTATTGTACGAAGCGCCTTAGGAACAAAGCATCCAATTACCGTAAATATTTCAAAGCAAGAAACGCTTGTTTTATAACGCAAGCACGATCAAACATCATATGAGCATCACAAGGGAGAGCACAATGTGCAACGTGTTCCGGACAGACGTGGGGTTATACCCAAAATGAACGTAAACATGGCCCTCCACTTTTGGAATATCTCTCCACTTTTTGAAGAGCTTGCCCACCCCCAAAACGGCCCCACGTTTAGCTATAAAATAATGTTGCAGCAAAAGTTGCAAATCAAAACTGTAAACGTGACGTGGTGGAGGGCGCGCAATACAAATTAATCTCGCTTAAAAAACATCTTGTATCAAACAAAAATCTATGTAATATTATTAATCAATTGTTCCCAGAGTAATTGGCTCCATTTTGAGAAACAGTGCGTCAGTGGTAACTGAATTTTTAAACTTAACGCGCACCGGCAGGACGTTTAAACCTAAAATGACAAT